>SJYC01051986.1:0-17713 GCA_006408675.1 Madoqua kirkii
ATATATATAATTTGAATTTCAAAAAAATTATGGTCATTTATATCCAGTAGACTATGCCTACCCTAGATTTTTGGGTTTTAACTATGCAAGGGTTTTGCATTTAGAGAAGGAATAGTGTAGGTTTTGAAACTACAGGTTCAAGAAAGTTAGACATGTTAGCCAAGGAAATATTCACTTTACATAGTGTATACATTAAAGTTGTGTTTACCTTTAACATGTCAACTTCCAACTGATTCCAAGTTTTGCTCAATTCAATGGTGAAGTTTCTCCTCAATCAGAACTTGGAGACTCCTAATTTGCATGAAAAATACATTGTGTGGTTTGAAGATCACAGAAATATCTAATTGCAAAGAAATTATCAATGAAAGACAGAATACAGAAACATATAGCATCTCAGGGAAATAAAGGAAAAAGTAGCATTTTATGCCATGTAGTTGCTGAAGGAACAAATATTTATTTTGCTTATGGAAACTGTATAGTTGCTTCATGTGAGTACATTTTAAGTTGTGAGCAATCTAGAAATATATTAATCTACCAGAATCAAACTTCAAGCAATTATTTTTGAATCAGTAGCACTAAATGGTATCAATAAGTCATACCGAGCTGGTTTTAGGTTAGCTATGTGACCTGCCACTTCAGATGGTATAAAACTTCTCTCACTTGCCCACTGTACCAAGGCAAGTGAGAACAAGTGAGAACATGGCTGGCAAGGCAAGTTTCAAGACCATAGACGTTAAACAAAGGGGTTTTGGAACACACCTTGATTATTCAGAATCGCATCCAATGATGAAATATATTAATCTACCAGAATCAAACTTCAAGCAATTATTTTTGAATCAGTAGCACTAAATGGTATCAATAAGTCATACCGAGCTGGTTTTAGGTTAGCTATGTGACCTGCCACTTCAGATGGTATAAAACTTCTCTCACTTGCCCACTGTACCAAGGCAAGTGAGAACAAGTGAGAACATGGCTGGCAAGGCAAGTTTCAAGACCATAGATGTTAAACAAAGGGGTTTTGGAACACACCTTGATTATTCAGAATCGCATCCAATGATCATACCATATAACACTATATTTTGGATACAGGTGTATACAATAACACCCACAGATTGCATTTTCCTATTATTTTTAACTATCTTCTTGAAATACAAGTTTGCTTCTGCCAAGACAGGTTGAGGCAAATTCATTATTTGACAGATTGCAAGATACTAATAGCTGGTTATACTTTTTCTTTCCATTAAGAACTTTTTAAGAAAGTCCCACTTTTTTTCCTTTCTGTTTAAGGTAAATATTCTTCTGTTATTCACTGTAGAGTATATAGAAATTCTTTGGAAGGTGTCTTTTAAAATTCTTTTTCACACATACCATAGTATATCATTTTAAAGCTTCCACATATTATTTTATGTATCGGACAAAAAAATTTGCTTTCAGTCAAGAGTTTTAAGACTGTACACAAACACCAACAATTGCTGTAAGATACTAATAGCTGGTTATACTTTTTCTTTCCATTAAGAACTTTTTAAGAAAGTCCCACTTTTTTTCCTTTCTGTTTAAGGTAAATATTCTTCTGTTATTCACTGTAGAGTATATAGAAATTCTTTGGAAGGTGTCTTTTAAAATTCTGTTTCACACAAACCATAGTATATCATTTTAAAGCTTCCACATATTATTTTATGTATAGGACAAAAAAATTTGCTTTCAGTCAAGAGTTTTAAGACTCTACACGAACACTAACAATTCCTATATGTGCCCAGTGATCACATCACTCTGGGCATGGAAATATTTTATTTGCTTTTCATGAGTTGAGTGATTTGATCATTTATGCTTATTGAAAGCGAAAGTATTAACAGCTCAGCTGTGTTCCGACTCTTTGTGACCCCATGGACTGTAGCCCACCAGGCTGCTTTGTCCATAGGATTCTCCAGGCAAGAACACTGGAGTGGGTTGCCATTCCCTTCTCTAGGCGATCTTCCTGATCCAGGGATCAAGCCCGTGTCTCCTGTATTTCAGGCAGATTCTTTACCATCTGAGCCACCAGAAAATTGGTGATAATTCAGGATAAACACAAAAAATCAAGAAATTCCAAGACTTCATTACCTCCAATTGGGAAATCCATCAGGTCTCCTCTTTGTACTCAAAACACTATATTCATTCTTTGAATTAGGATTTATAGTCTCCAGTGGAATATAAACGTGTTTCAGTAGTGCTATAATCACAGCTCATGTGAGCAGCAGTGAAATCCCTTTCAAAACCAGGTTAGCCTAGCCATGTTACACTCCACGAGTGCAGCTTGAAACTCTAACACAATTCCCAGAGGGGCAGTGAATGAACTCTGCTACTCAAAATCATGAATGGGACCTCGCTTTGGCCAGATGCAGGCACAACTAGGAACATGGGGCAATTAGCATTTATACAGTGTTTTACAATCATCAGTTAATGTACAAAGCACCCTTACAAGCCAGATATTACAGCCCCATTTCACAGCTATGAAAACTAAGAAAAGCAATTGCTCTGCGACACTTGAAGAGGTGGTATAATCTTGGTTCTTACTCTTCTTGATCCTGATATTTAAATTGGAGATAAAGTGCTAAGTATTAGGGAATGGTTTCTGGAATTTAATTAAAAAGAAACTAGACGTAAAATACAAGAATATGAAAGTTTTAAGAATTCAGGTTCTTCCCTCTTCCTCCAGAGATTCACTGTTCAATGCACCCTCTCCAGGGGAGAGACCAGAGTCAACTCTGTTTATCACATTTTCCTTCTGGTTTTATTTTTGCTGCTACTCATCCTTCTACATCCTTCAATAGGCTGGCCTCTCTCAGCAGTTTATTATAAGCAAAAGAACCAAAAATGTTAAAAGTAACTTATAAGTCCAAACAGATTTGCGTGGCAAACACCAAGACTGAAGTCAGTTCTCTATTCAAATTGCAGTTTATTGATAATCATTCAATAACTCAAATATCAGGACAGTTTCAAATTGTGAGATGTTCTGTGAAGGAGAGTGATGTGATGGGAAACAATCTGGAGAGAGGTTGTTTGGATGCAGGTGAAAATAAACTTCCACCACCAAGAATTGTGAAGGTAAATAATCCTAAAAAAGATAATATAAAATTTGTGCTCTATTTTGTATCCATGCAAAGTTGGCACCCTCTCTTTACTTCAATAGTAAAAATTTTCAAATTACTACCAAAGTGATTGAAATTCCTCCTCAAATATCTGAATAAAATTGATGACCCAGGAAGCTATTGCTGATCCTGGGCTTCAAGTATTCATCCTCATTATGTCAGAGGCAAGAGCACTTATTTGAGAAGACACTCGTGAGTATCCAGTTATTGGCAGGGGTGTACCCTGCCCTCTACTGTTGTGTAAAGACCTTTCCTGGACAGACAAGATTTTAATAGAACAAGAATGGGTTTAATCGTGTCCTTACAAGATGGTCACAACTAAAGCTAATCAATTCTTAAACAAATAGAACATTCTGTAGCCAAAGCAGTAGGAACATACCTGCAAGACTCTAAAATGTGACAGAAACTAAGCAATGTTTTGAAACATAACACTAAGACCACACATGACATAGAAGACGCCGAGGGGTGATGCTCAACTCCATTTTGGTATAAACAGACTTAAAGGACTTCTCATACCTAAATGGCTTAAATGATGGTGAGATTACCATAGATGTAAAGTTGGCACCTATATATAAAGGATAATTTAAAAATGATTGTGTGGAGCTGGGAACATTGCTTTTCCACTGTTTCACTCCTTAACAGATACACGCATTAACTTTCAGAGTTGCAGCGCACTTTGCAGTGTCTTAATCTCCGGAGTGGTGATTTTTTATTTTCCTCCAAGAAAAGCTGTGCGGCCGCTTGCCCTTCCACCAGATCATCACTGTTGAATCTGCTTAGCCTCTGTGATTACTTGCAGCTGGGGTCCATTTGCAACAACATTTTTATATCGTGTACAAGATTAGAGCCAACAAACTTCTTTGACTATAGTATTCTCCCATTACGTTAATTTCATCCACTGATGTCTTTATTTCCTTCCTTTCCAATTTAGCTGTGTAATGTGAAAATTGGCCCTATTTTGTGCCTATTATGATGTTCTTAATACTCTCTTGCTTCCCACAAGATGTGAGTTGTGTAAGAGTACTTCACAAGCAAACTTATAATGGAAACAAGTGTATTTTGCTTCTTGTGAATGATTCCCAAAATAACTCCTACAGTTGACTCTCCATGCCTTGAGATGAAGGAAACACAGAGCAGTAATATTATCTGTGGCACCTAAACCTTCCACATCTAAGAACAGAATCACAGTAGTATCGTGTACCTCTGTGTGTGTGTGTGTGTGTGTGTGTGTGTGTGTGTGTGTGCTGTGCTCAGTCACCTCCAACCCTTTGCAACCCCAGGGACTGTAGCCCTCCAGGCTTCTCTGTCCATGGGATTCTCCATGCAAGAGTACTGGAGTCGGTTGCCATTTCCTACTCCAGGAGATCTGCCTGACCCAGGGATCGAACGTGCATCTCTTGTGTCTCCTGCATTAGCAGCCAAATTCTTTACCACTGAGTCATCCAGGAAGCCCCCGTGTAATGCGACATAATGGAGAAAGCTGTATAGGGGATCACGGGATTGAGCACAGCAAACTCTGACTAGAGGAATGAAAGAGAAAATACAATATTAAGAAGAGAAAAGAGAAAGAGTGAAGGGAATATTTAAAGAGGAATAAGGAAAATTTTTAAACAGTGTTGCACAGTCTGTCAGCTGTAGAGAATCAGTGTGGCAGCGTCTGTCCCAGCGATTCATGAGCAGGATGGTGAGAGGACCTCCTGAGATACAGTCCTCCTCTGGATGGAGACAAACAAGGAAACGCCACATCAGATAAAGTAATGGCTGAAAACATAATTAAGATGAGACTTGTACTTTACGAATCGAGACGTAAATATGTGTGTTACGATACTGGGTATATGATGACTACAGTTAACTCTGCTGTATGAGGTCTATGAAAGTGGTTCAGAGAGTAGATGCTGAGAATTCTCACCTCAGAAAAAATACATGTTTCTTTTATTTTGTATCTTTGAAGTGATGGATGTTTGCTGAATTTATAGTTTAATCATTTCACAATATATGTAAGTTAAATCATTACGCTGCACACCTTTAACTTATATAGTCCTATGTGTCAGTTATGTCCCACCAGAACCAGAAGATATAGCTGCAGGATATAGGATCTCTATGTTCAAGAAAAAAAAATATTTTGTAACTTAAAAAGATACTTATTGTAGCACCCATTATCATCCATATGTAATTGGGCAAATGCTATTTAGTCAGAATTCGAGTACTGTTATTTTTTCATAAGGTATTTCTCATGTGACTTCCTGGGTTTCCTGAGCCTGGAACAATACTTTAAAAGAAGGCTGTAATATAACAATGGGAATACATAAATGGGATACATAACTATATCAGTTCCATGTAAATACATAATTGAATATACTGCTACTGCTGCTGCTAAGTCACTTCAGTCGTGTCCAACTCTGTGCGACCCCATAGACAGCGGCCCACCAGGCTCCCCCGTCCCTGGGATTCTCCAGGCATGAACACTGGAGTGGGGTGCCATTTCCTTCTCCAGTGCATGAAAGTGAAAAGTGAAAGTGAAGTTGCTCAGTCGTGTCTGACTCTTCGCAACCTCATGGACTTCAGCCTACCAGGCTCCTCCGTCTTAAAGGGAAAAAACAGGTAATATTAGTATTCTTGTTGGGACATGTTTGCAGCAGAATCACTGTCAACTTGGGGTTAGGAAACTCAGGCTTAGTCTAACAGCATTAGTTTTCTCACCTAGACATGTCACTCCCAGGTCTGAGCCTCCTGCTCGCACAAACATCAGTCTGATCACTTTAATATTCCTACTGTACGAGTAAATAGATCCAAAGGATCAGGCACTTATATGTAGAATTGAGTGACTTTGGTGTCAATACATTTATACTCTAGTAATTGCACATTTCAATAAAAAATGTGTGACTCCAGATTTATGTTCACCTATTCCAACTGAGAAGATGGTTTTTCTTTATTTTGAGCATTATAGTGATAGGATTATACAGACGGGGATAATAAGCAATCTTAAGAGTCAGGGCTGTACTTCTTGGGTCACTTCCCCTGAAATTTTGTGGCTGAAACACTGAAAGAATTGGGTTCCAGGAGGCTTGAGTTCAAGTTCTAACTCTGTAACTTTAGGAGAAAAGCTTTGTCTTCCTGATGTTCACCATTATTTCACTGTTTTACAGGGCTCCTGAGAGAATATAAGGCAATAATATATGTAAAGACTCCGTAAAAAAGAAAATCTTGGCAAAATCTCCGCAAAATCTCTACTACTTAAAATAATCGGATGTATACAAATATGCAAGCTTAAAGTGACCCTCTGGTCTTCACAGTCGCCTGGAAGCATTAATTATACTCTAGTTGCAACTATGTGTATTATATTTGTAAAAGCAAATCAAATTATAATTGTTGTCATTAAAAGTCACTATTAATGTATTAGTAAAACGACTTATGAAAAGAGCCCTAAAATCTGTGTTTTTGGAAACTGGGTTTCAGCCTCAGTCAGTTCAGTCGTTCAGTCGTGTCCGACTCTTTGCGGCCCCATGAATCACAGCACGCCAGGCCTCCCTGTCCATCACCATCTCCCGGAGTTCACCCAAACTCATGTCCATCGAGTCAGTGATGCCATCCAGCCACCTCATCCTCTGGTGTCCCCTTCTCCTCCTGCCCCCAATCCCTCCCAGCATCAGAGTCTTTTCCAATGAGTCAACTCTTCGTATGAAGTGGTCAAAGTATTGGAGTTTCAGCTTTAGCATCATTCTTTCCAATGAACACCCAGGACCGAGCTCCTTTAGGATGGACTAGTTGGATCTCCTTGCAGTCCAAGGGACTCTCAAGAGTCTTCCCCAGCACCACAGTTCAAAAGCATCAATTCTTCGGTACTCAGCCTTCTTCACAGTCCAACTCTCACATCCATACATGACCACTGGAAAAACCATAGCCTTGACTAGATGGACCTTTGTTGGCAAAGTAATGTCTCTGCTTTTGAATATGCTATCTAGGTTGGTCATAATGTTTCTTCCAAAGAGAAGTGTCTTTTAATTTCATGGCTGCAGTCACCATCTGCAGTGATTTTTTTTAGCCTAGATCTACCTAATGGCTTATCACAAGGATTTGGGCTTCAATTATCCATATAAGTGAAAGGACTTTCAATTAATTTCCAGAAGTTGGATTATCTCCTATTTTGTCTTTAGGTTCCTAATGATATAATTGCTAACAATGAAATAGAATCATTTAAAGGAAAGCAATTTATTTTTTTCTTTTCTTTTTCCTACTATTTCTCTTTTCGACCCCTTTTCATTGGATTCTAAATTCTTGAGAGAGTTTGTATTTGAGGCTTTATAAATAACTATAAAGAAATACAGAGGAAATTAATACAATATTATATGTTAATTGTAACTCAATAAAAAGAAATATGAATCTCCATAATCTCAGTGCTTTAATTTCTTCCACAATTTATAAGTTGTCTCAAAAAAAGTCTTATGCCATGACTGTGAAGAAACTTGTGACATACTTAACATTATTAAAAAATACATATTTTAAAATGAGAATATATAAATTTTAACAAAAGGAAGATATAAAGGAAGAGACTACTCTATGTGATTTTAACAATTTATGCATGGTCAATTGCTCAGTCATGTGTGACTCTTTGTGAATTTTATAGTCCCAAGGTATATAGCCTGCCAGGCCCCTCTGTCCATGGAATTTTTCTGGCATGAATACTGGAGTGGGTTGGCATTTCCTACTCCAGGGGATTTTTCCCACCCAGGCATACATAAAACTAATTCTCTACCTGGGTTTCTTGTTTAGGTCATATTTCTTAACTGTATCTTTCTTTATCCATTGAAGGGTTTTTAAAAAATAAATACCAGCTCTAAGATCCTGTGAGAACTTGCCCAACTTTTAACTCCTGTCCCAAGTCTAAAACCAATAGTGATGATTCTTATGGCATCTTCTCCAAAGCTTCCAAATGATGATCCTTCCGTTTTTTATTTTTTAATGAGCGTTGGCATCCTGATATCATAAAATATATCATAAATTAAAAGAACAGTAATTACAGTCTCATGAATAAGGTTTAAGATTATATACACTCATGAACACAATCTGAATTTAATGCTCAAGATCAATAACATAACCATTGCCAAACTTTGTACTTACTCCACCCAGCTTCAGGTTTTTTCTTGCCTGAAAAGTAAGCTTGTTTGATCCACAAACATTTTGATTCCCAGTTAAACTCATAATTTATTAGACTATGAGTTTGGTTGTGAAATTTCATTTAGGATTTTCCTTTTAAATAGAAATATCTTAATGAATGGATACTATATTATTTTACATTCATGACCAGATTTCTACTTAAGGGTTTCATATATCTATTCAACATATGATAGAGATAGTACCATGACTTGGATTTCACTAATGAATATACTGGTAGTATAAATTGCCAAACCCTCCATTTTGCCCTCAGCTTCTATTCCATCCAACACACAGTAAACAACTCAACATAAATCACAGAAAAAAAAAATTGAACTTGGACTTCCAGTTCATGGAATCCAGTCCCAGCAGAGAATTAACTTTGTAAGTTGATAATGTCAGGGTGAGGTCATCTTTAAAGCACCTTATACACCAGTTTTTGATTCTATAATTCCTGTTAATGTGTTTGATTTCAGCCTCTTGCAACACTTCAACACATATTCCCTACCTAGAAAATGTATCTACATCCACACCATAATTTTTATACGTGTGTATGTGTGTGTGTGTGTGTGTTCAGCGTCTGTCCCAGCGATTCATGAGCAGGATGGTGAGAGGACCTCCTGAGATACAGTCCTCCTCTGGATGGAGACAAACAAGGAAACGCCACATCAGATAAAGTAATGGCTGAAAACATAATTAAGATGAGACTTGTACTTTACGAATCGAGACGTAAATATGTGTGTTACGATACTGGGTATATGATGACTACAGTTAACTCTGCTGTATGAGGTCTATGAAAGTGGTTCAGAGAGTAGATGCTGAGAATTCTCACCTCAGAAAAAATACATGTTTCTTTTATTTTGTATCTTTGAAGTGATGGATGTTTGCTGAATTTATAGTTTAATCATTTCACAATATATGTAAGTTAAATCATTACGCTGCACACCTTTAACTTATATAGTCCTATGTGTCAGTTATGTCCCACCAGAACCAGAAGATATAGCTGCAGGATATAGGATCTCTATGTTCAAGAAAAAAAAATATTTTGTAACTTAAAAAGATACTTATTGTAGCACCCATTATCATCCATATTTAATTGGGCAAATGCTATTTAGTCAGAATTCGAGTACTGTTATTTTTTCATAAGGTATTTCTCATGTGACTTCCTGGGTTTCCTGAGCCTGGAACAATACTTTAAAAGAAGGCTGTAATATAACATATGTATAGAATCTCTATGTTCAAGAAAAAAAAATATTTTGTAACTTAAAAAGATACTTATTGTAGCACCCATTATCATCCATATTTAATTGGGCAAATGCTATTTAGTCAGAATTCGAGTACTGTTATTTTTTCATAAGGTATTTCTCATGTGACTTCCTGGGTTTCCTGAGCCTGGAACAATACTTTAAAAGAAGGCTGTAATATAACAATGGGAATACATAAATGGGATACATAACTATATCAGTTCCATGTAAATACATAATTGAATATACTGCTACTGCTGCTGCTAAGTCACTTCAGTCGTGTCCAACTCTGTGCGACCCCATAGACAGCGGCCCACCAGGCTCCCCCGTCCCTGGGATTCTCCAGGCATGAACACTGGAGTGGGGTGCCATTTCCTTCTCCAGTGCATGAAAGTGAAAAGTGAAAGTGAAGTTGCTCAGTCGTGTCTGACTCTTCGCAACCTCATGGACTTCAGCCTACCAGGCTCCTCCGTCTTAAAGGGAAAAAACAGGTAATATTAGTATTCTTGTTGGGACATGTTTGCAGCAGAATCACTGTCAACTTGGGGTTAGGAAACTCAGGCTTAGTCTAACAGCATTAGTTTTCTCACCTAGACATGTCACTCCCAGGTCTGAGCCTCCTGCTCGCACAAACATCAGTCTGATCACTTTAATATTCCTACTGTACGAGTAAATAGATCCAAAGGATCAGGCACTTATATGTAGAATTGAGTGACTTTGGTGTCAATACATTTATACTCTAGTAATTGCACATTTCAATAAAAAATGTGTGACTCCAGATTTATGTTCGCCTATTCCAACTGAGAAGATGGTTTTTCTTTATTTTGAGCATTATAGTGATAGGATTATACAGACGGGGATAATAAGCAATCTTAAGAGTCAGGGCTGTACTTCTTGGGTCACTTCCCCTGAAATTTTGTGGCTGAAACACTGAAAGAATTGGGTTCCAGGAGGCTTGAGTTCAAGTTCTAACTCTGTAACTTTAGGAGAAAAGCTTTGTCTTCCTGATGTTCACCATTATTTCACTGTTTTACAGGGCTCCTGAGAGAATATAAGGCAATAATATATGTAAAGACTCCGTAAAAAAGAAAATCTTGGCAAAATCTCCGCAAAATCTCTACTACTTAAAATAATCGGATGTATACAAATATGCAAGCTTAAAGTGACCCTCTGGTCTTCACAGTCGCCTGGAAGCATTAATTATACTCTAGTTGCAACTATGTGTATTATATTTGTAAAAGCAAATCAAATTATAATTGTTGTCATTAAAAGTCACTATTAATGTATTAGTAAAACGACTTATGAAAAGAGCCCTAAAATCTGTGTTTTTGGAAACTGGGTTTCAGCCTCAGTCAGTTCAGTCGTTCAGTCGTGTCCGACTCTTTGCGGCCCCATGAATCACAGCACGCCAGGCCTCCCTGTCCATCACCATCTCCCGGAGTTCACCCAAACTCATGTCCATCGAGTCAGTGATGCCATCCAGCCACCTCATCCTCTGGTGTCCCCTTCTCCTCCTGCCCCCAACCCCTCCCAGCATCAGAGTCTTTTCCAATGAGTCAACTCTTCATATGAAGTGGTCAAAGTATTAGAGTTTCAGCTTTAGCATCATTCTTTCCAATGAACACCCAGGACCGAGCTCCTTTAGGATGGACTAGTTGGATCTCCTTGCAGTCCAAGGGACTCTCAAGAGTCTTCCCCAGCACCACAGTTCAAAAGCATCAATTCTTCGGTACTCAGCCTTCTTCACAGTCCAACTCTCACATCCATACATGACCACTGGAAAAACCATAGCCTTGACTAGATGGACCTTTGTTGGCAAAGTAATGTCTCTGCTTTTGAATATGCTATCTAGGTTGGTCATAATGTTTCTTCCAAAGAGAAGTGTCTTTTAATTTCATGGCTGCAGTCACCATCTGCAGTGATTTTTTTTAGCCTAGATCTACCTAATGGCTTATCACAAGGATTTGGGCTTCAATTATCCATATAAGTGAAAGGACTTTCAATTAATTTCCAGAAGTTGGATTATCTCCTATTTTGTCTTTAGGTTCCTAATGATATAATTGCTAACAATGAAATAGAATCATTTAAAGGAAAGCAATTTATTTTTTTCTTTTCTTTTTCCTACTATTTCTCTTTTTGACCCCTTTTCATTGGATTCTAAATTCTTGAGAGAGTTTGTATTTGAGGCTTTATAAATAACTATAAAGAAATACAGAGGAAATTAATACAATATTATATGTTAATTGTAACTCAATAAAAAGAAATATGAATCTCCATAATCTCAGTGCTTTAATTTCTTCCACAATTTATAAGTTGTCTCAAAAAAAGTCTTATGCCATGACTGTGAAGAAACTTGTGACATACTTAACATTATTAAAAAATACATATTTTAAAATGAGAATATATAAATTTTAACAAAAGGAAGATATAAAGGAAGAGACTACTCTATGTGATTTTAACAATTTATGCATGGTCAATTGCTCAGTCATGTGTGACTCTTTGTGAATTTTATAGTCCCAAGGTATATAGCCTGCCAGGCCCCTCTGTCCATGGAATTTTTCTGGCATGAATACTGGAGTGGGTTGGCATTTCCTACTCCAGGGGATTTTTCCCACCCAGGCATACATAAAACTAATTCTCTACCTGGGTTTCTTGTTTAGGTCATATTTCTTAACTGTATCTTTCTTTATCCATTGAAGGGTTTTTAAAAAATAAATACCAGCTCTAAGATCCTGTGAGAACTTGCCCAACTTTTAACTCCTGTCCCAAGTCTAAAACCAATAGTGATGATTCTTATGGCATCTTCTCCAAAGCTTCCAAATGATGATCCTTCCGTTTTTTATTTTTTAATGAGCGTTGGCATCCTGATATCATAAAATATATCATAAATTAAAAGAACAGTAATTACAGTCTCATGAATAAGGTTTAAGATTATATACACTCATAAACACAATCTGAATTTAATGCTCAAGATCAATAACATAACCATTGCCAAACTTTGTACTTACTCCACCCAGCTTCAGGTTTTTTCTTGCCTGAAAAGTAAGCTTGTTTGATCCACAAACATTTTGATTCCCAGTTAAACTCATACTTTATTAGACTATGAGTTTGGTTGTGAAATTTCATTTAGGATTTTCCTTTTAAATAGAAATATCTTAATGAATGGATACTATATTATTTTACATTCATGACCAGATTTCTACTTAAGGGTTTCATATATCTATTCAACATATGATAGAGATAGTACCATGACTTGGATTTCACTAATGAATATACTGGTAGTATAAATTGCCAAACCCTCCATTTTGCCCTCAGCTTCTATTCCATCCAACACACAGTAAACAACTCAACATAAATCACAGAAAAAAAAAATTGAACTTGGACTTCCAGTTCATGGAATCCAGTCCCAGCAGAGAATTAACTTTGTAAGTTGATAATGTCAGGGTGAGGTCATCTTTAAAGCACCTTATACACCAGTTTTTGATTCTATAATTCCTGTTAATGTGTTTGATTTCAGCCTCTTGCAACACTTCAACACATATTCCCTACCTAGAAAATGTATCTACATCCACACCATAATTTTTATACGTGTGTATGTGTGTGTGTGTGTGTGTGTGTGTGTGTGTTAGCCATGTCTTACGCTTTACAACCCCCATGGACTCAGCCTGCCAGGCTCCTCTGTCCATGGAATTTTCAGGCAAGAATACTGGAGTGGGTTGCCATTTCCTTCTCTAGGAGATCTTCCCAGCCCAGGAATCGGACCCAGGTCCTTTGTGTCTCTTGCACTGGCAGGCAAATTCCTTACCAATGTGCCACCCAGGAAGCCCCACTGCACCAAAATGCTCCATGTCTGCCTTTTGCCAGGCTACAGCCTATTCCCTTCAACTGTAACCATTCCTGTTGTTCATCATAATGATCATTTAAAAAATCAGAGTTACCTCTACAAGTATATTTGTTATGCATACATTCTGTTGTGGCTGATTTTCTTTCATATTATCTGGTTCTTCTCCCTAAAAGTAGTTCTTTGATTGACTCAAAATTTGTAGTGTGGCTTTTTTCTGTTCCTAATAAACATTCAATATTTGATGTTGTGATTAAATTATTTTTCAACATCAATATTTTAATAATTCCAATTGTATAATAGAGGGCTTGTTTTAAAGTATTCTAATATTTACATATTTTGTTTGAAAATTTCATTACAAGGATGAAGAATGATATTATTGGTGTAAAAACAGCATAAAGTTTGCTGATTAATCAAATAATTTGAGCAGTAATATATATTTAACTCTGAAACTGGCATTCAGAGTTTACTTATAAGGAGATGGCTTTCTGCCAGAAAGATTTTACTGTTCTCAAGAAAACAGAAAACAAGAATACTATAAAGAACATTTTTTAAAGGAGATGTGATAAGTCGCATTTTCCACTAGAAAACCATTGGGTTACCCAAGTATTAAGAGAATTAAAAGAAAGTTTTTAAACCTCTTACCTTTTTTGAAAAAAGAAAGGGGAAAAATAGAGCCAGGAAGTCAGCGTGTGAGATGCTTGAACTATAATGTGAAAGAAAATAACCTCTGTCAAAAACTGAAAAATTTTCTCAAAGAAGTCCAGTGAATTATTCATCTTTGTCTCAAGGACTGGGCACAGGGTTTAGCACATAGCTGGTCCACAGGTAAAGTGAATTCAGAGGAGAAAGGATTAAAAACTTATCACCTAATATTTGCACTTGATCTGATTATATGTTAAGTACTTATTCCTGCAGCCGAACTGCCTCCATTCTCCTTCTGGATTTCTGCCTTTCCTGAGGACTTTGCTTTTCCTGGGGGATTCTGCTGCCAGTGTCCAGTAAGCTGAAGTAGTATGTTATTTTATTAATACATACAGGATCTGGGCATCTTCAGATTTTCATGTCTGTAGAGAGGGGGCTGTAAGGTGGTTCCTGGAGTCACTCCCCTTGGGACATTAAATTTTGGATTAAATATTTACAGTTAAACAGAGGTCTGTTATTTCTTTAACTTTTTTTTTGAATAGTTTTTAATGCAAGCAGTTTCATCAGCTTATTGGGTTTGTGTATGCCCTACCTGAAATTTTCTACTATAAAGCTTAAGGCAAATATGGAGTTAAGAATATCTATATATTAACATAACACTCAAAATTCTCCAAGCCAGGCTTCAGCAATACATAAACCGTGAACTCCCTGATGTTCAAGCTGGTTTTAGAAAAGCCAGAGGAACCAGAGATCAAATTGCTAACATCCGCTGGATCATGGAAAAAGCAAGAGAGTTCCAGAAAAACCTCTATTTCTGCTTTATTGACTATACCAAAGCCTTTGACTGTGTGGATCACAATAAACTGAAAAATTCTGAGAGAGATGGGAATACCAGACCACCTGATCTGCCTCTTGAGAAACCTGTATGCAGGTCAGGAAGCAACAGTGAGAACTGGACATGGAACAACAGACTGGTTCCAAATAGGAAAAGGAGTACGTCAAGGCTGTGTATTGTCACCCTGCTTATTTAACTTCTATGCAAAGTACATAATGAGAAATGCTGGACTGGAGGAAGCACAAGCTGTAATCAAGATTTCTGGGAGAAATATTAGTAACCTCAGATATGCAGATGATACCACCCTTATGGCAGAAAGTGAAGAGGAACTAAAAAGCCTCCTGATGAGAGTGAAAGAGGAGAGTGAAAAAGTTGGCTTAAAGCTCAACATTCAGAAAACTAAGATGATGGCATCTGGTCCCATCACTTCATGGGAAATAGAAGGGGAAACATTGTCAGACTTTATTTTTCTGGGCTCCAAAATCACAACAGATGGTGATTGCAGCCATGAAATTAAAAGATACTTATTCCTTGGAAGGAAATTATGATAAACCTAGATAGCATGTTCAAAAGCAGAGATATTACTTTGCCAACAAAGGTCCATGTAGTCAAGGCTATGGTTTTTCCAGTGGTCATGTATGGGTGTGAGAGTTGGACTGTGAAGAAGGCTGATCGCCGAAGAATTGATGCTTTTGAACTGTGGTGTTGGAATAGACTCTTGAGAGTCCCTTGGACTGCAAGGAGCTCCAACCAGTCCGTCCTGAAGGAGATCAGCCCTGGGATTTCTTTGGAAGGACTGATGCTAAAGCTGAAACTCCAGTACTTTGGCCACCTCATGCAAAGAGTTGACTCACTGGAAAAGATTCTGATGCTGGGAGGGATTGGGGCCAGGAGTAGAAGGGGACGACAGAGGATGAGATGGCTGGATGGCATCACCAACTCGATGGACATGAGTTTGGGTGAACTCTGGGAGCTGGTGATGGACAGGGAAGTTGCAAAGAGTCAGACAGGACTGAGCGACTGAACTGAACTGAAGTGAAAGTGACTCAGCCATATCTGACTCTTTGCAACCTCATGGACTGTATAGTCCATGGAATTCTCCAGGCCAGAATACTGGAGTGGGTAGCCTTTCCCTTCTCCAGGGAATCTTCCCAACCCAAGGATCGAACCCAGGTCTCCTGCATTGCAGGCAGATTCTTTACCAGCTGGGCCACAAGGGAAGCCCTGTGTATTAAACTGTGTCATAAAAATTGTAGACAATGAATAGTTTTGACTGATAAAAACAGTACTGAACACCTAAATAGTTCTGAAGAAGTTAAACAGTAGTTAAGTAATACCAATTTGTTTTGTTATACCTTATTCTTGACAACAAAGACATTCTGAGGAAATTTTATGGAAATTCAGTTCCATGCAGAGGAACGGTACATGGCTTTGGAAACAACAAGGTTTGGATTTGAATACATGAGCTGCTAAACAGTCATGTGATTTAATTAAATCAATCAGTTCTCTGAAATGTAGGTTCCCCGTTCAAAAATTGGGACAGTGGTATTTTCTTATCAGACTGCAACATGGATTAAATGGAAATATGTAAAATCTATACATCTATTACATAGTTTAGCAAAAGAAAATAATAAGCTTTTCTGAGACAAACTAGTGTTTCAAGATAGTTTCTCTATATCAAATAAGTCTTCAAATTATCAAAATGAAACGAAGGTTAAGGTGCAAGGAGGCATTTGAGAAAGAGGACCAAGTCATAATATCTACATACAACCACATGTTAACCTTATGTTATAAATGCCAGACTATTGTGACAGGAGAGAGGACAGGATAAGGCTTCATGGAAGAAGTTTTCTTCTGAAGTAATGAGTTCTTTTCACTGAAAATTATAAAGAAGCATCCAGGTTTTTTTCAGCCAAAGATTGGTAAGAGATATTCTACTTTGGGATGAATGTTGGGATAGATTGCATTTAATATCTAAGATGTTTTGATTGTACAAAAACTTAAAAACTCAATTTAGAATATCAAGTATTTGCAGTTTTGCAAAACTTACTTCAAAGAAAACAAGCAGACTTATATAAAAGGTTCAAATGATTTCTTAGAAATCAAATAGCTCTTGCACAAGAACTGTTTGATGACTAAAGTATAAATGAATCAGAAACATATGGATTAAATTTCTTGTGAAATACAATAAGAGGAAAGTAGTGCTTGGCAAAATCTTGTAGGGCTTCTTGAACCAAAAATCTTTGGAAAATTGTTCAAGATGTTTTAATGACCCCAAAAAGCAGTTGGATTTACTCTAGCCTGCTATAAGCAATTTGAAGCCTTTAATTTCCTTTTTCTATTGTCTCTGGACAAAGTTCAATTCAATTTTCTACCAGCTGTTGACTGTCTCTATTTAGTACAGTGCATTTTTACTGTTGTTGTTTTAAGTATGTTTGCTTGTTTTATATGTTTGGGGGAAAAAAAGACTAAAAAGTTTTGACTGTTCAATATTTCAAAATATTTGTCATTACTATTTAAATTTTATCCTGAAATGTCTTCCTTTGCCAAATCTTTTGACTTAAGGGTGAAATTCATAAGATCAATTTGGAACAGAGAGTTGATAAAGTAGAAAGCCCTGCAAACAAATCTCCAGAGGCAGTGCAATAGTTGATGCAAATAGCATTGGCTTGAGAATTTAATAGAGAAAATGTGAATTTAGAAATAAAAATACCACTGGGAAATATCATCATGTTAAAGCAGAAGCTATGTGTCAGCTGAAATTTACCCTGAATAGCAGCATATGATATGGAAGTTGAAGGTTTTGTAAACTGTCAGAACTTTCCTTCATATTTATTTGATTTAAATTAATTATTTAAGAATTTTATTA
>SJYC01051988.1:0-20065 GCA_006408675.1 Madoqua kirkii
GATTGGGAGGAAAGGAAAATTCTAGAGATTTTATGTGAGATTGCTGTCCCCGAGATATAGAATGTCATTAGCTTTAGAACCTGAAGATGCCCTTCAATTTTAAAAGAATTTTTATTGTATCATATTCTAAATTCTATGTATTAAAGATCGTGTTCATGATCTATAATTACATTAGAATTCTTATTTTACGAATGTCTTATTATACAGATTTTATACCATGTTTATAGAGAGATAATCACACAGTCTGCTATTTTGGCCAGTGGCAAATAGGTAGATAACTGACTTGCAGAATCACATCTGCATGTAGGCACCAAGAAAATGTCACTTATTTATATTTTTTAGAAAATTATTCAATGGCAATAAAATCTTAGTAAAGAAATCAATTAAAATCAACCTTATAATTTAGTTTGTCATACTCAATTTTATTATTTTTAGTTTTCCCTCTTCTCCATGAAAATGCACAATGGAATATATATATATATATATATATATATATATAAGTACATATATATAGTTTATTTGCATTTTGTTTTGGCAATCTGAGGTTTAGCAACACAAGAACATAGAGTCAAGCAACTTTTTAATTTCCTTAGTCTAACATTTCCAAAAAGAGCATTTTGCAGTTGTGCTTGAAAAAAAAATTTTTTTTTTCTGTATGTTGTTGTTATAAGCTTTGTATTGTTCAAAGCTGCTCCAGATTCCTAAATAGTCAAAATATACTGCTACAGATATAGTCAAGGGGACTTTCCTTTCAAGAACAGGTTGACCAGATTGAGGTCATTATGATGTATTAATACAACAAATCTTTTCACGTACCAGGATTAGCATTTTTTATTGTCTTAAGTATAAACAAGGAGACTAGTTAAGTTTATGAGTGAACTATCTCAAGATTCACTTTTCATAAGACTAAAATGATCATTACTGTACTATCAATTTGCTAGTGAGTTGGCAAAATGCCAGTTAAAGCTTAAAACTCTGTTTTCAAACTTTTCATAATTGACACTGATGACCGAAATTCTAGGCTCAGTCCCTTGAGAGTAAAGGCAGTTCCTTTCTTTTAATTTGAAAATCTTCAGGAAATAAGTTCCTATGGGTATGTTTTTATACAGACAAGATAACATCTGCTAAGTGGCTTTTATTTGTTTTCCGGTTACTTGATAAAATGTATCTCACCAATTTGATTGTCAGTTGCTTCTAAGTAAAGTCTGTGTCTTTTCTTTCACAGTCTTGGTGTTTCTAGTGGGACATAGGTAGTCAGAGTTCTGAGCCCATATCTGCTTTCCTCTTTACCGAGTCTGTTATCCTAAGCAAGTCATGGTATCGCTGTGGCTTGGGAGGCCTCACTGCTGGCACGGGTGATATTTCCTGCCGACCCACCTCACAGTTTTATCAACTGAATGATGCAGTGTATGTGCCTCTACTTTGTAAAGTCTCATGAAATGCTACAGTGTCCATACCGTTTGCTGTACACATTTAATAAGTGTTCAATGTAGCAATGCCTACCTAATGAAGGTGATATATATTAATGCTTAATTTGAACTTCAGTTCCACCAATAGGGGCCTGTTAAACTCCCAACAGCTAGTTATGTGACCTTAATAAATGCTTTCCTTTCTCAGTTGCATCTATAAAATGGAACTGAAAAAGCTCCATTATACTCCAGATATCATTGTAAATATTAAAGTATGAGAAAGCATGCATTGATTATTACATATCAGTATACAACTGCACGATATTAGTCAAAATTATACTTTCAACATTTTAACATCAAAGAAGTTTTACTATACCAAGTCCCCTATACCTACCAACTCAATATTTTATTATACTTGCTTTATCACATATGTGTCTTTTATCAATCCATCAAGATTTCATTCTAATAAAGATATAAAATTTTAGATCTGAAAATACCTTAAATGTGATAGAATACAGCCTCTTCCCTTTATGGATTCTGGAGAATCCACGAGGTAGAAGTGAACTGTAGACTCTACCCTGCTCAGAGCTGAAAACTACATTTCGGAATGATTTTTTTTTTTTAAACAGGTTTTCAAGCTTCAACTGTGTATGGTATAGTAGCAGTATCAGTCACTCAGCCATTTCCAACTCTTGACGTGCCCATGGCTGTATCACTGCAGGGTCCTCTGTCCATGGGATTCTCCAGGCAAGAATCCTGAAATGAGTTGCCATTCACTTCTCTAGAGGATCTTCCCGATCCAGTGATCAACCCAGGTCTCCTGCATTGCAGGCAAATTTTTTACTGTCTGAGCCACCAGGGAAGTCCCAAGAATACTGGAGTGGGTTGTCATTCCCTTCTCCAAGATATATAATCCAGCCTTTTCCATTTATGGATTCTGGAACAAAAAGCTATAGGGTACAAGTGAACTGCTCAGAGCTGAGAAGTACTTTTTGTTGGAATGGTTTTGTTGTAGTTTAAACAGGTTTTCAAGCTTTAGCTGTATGGCCAGAAGTTATTTTAAGTAAAAACAAGCAGAAAGGGTTACTTTTTCCTCAGATCTGCACCACACACTGGATATTCTATATGGAGAGCTGCAGTAAAAAATTGAAACTTGTTCCTGCATCCCAGCAAACATTTCTATGCTGCTGCTGCTGCTGAGTCACTTCAGTCATGTCCGACTCTGTGAGACTCCATAGACAGCAGCCCACCAGGCTCTGCTGTCCCTGGGATTCTCCAGGCAGTAACACTGGAGTGGGTTGCCATTTCCTTCTCCAATGCATGAAAGTGAGAAGTGAAACTGAAGTCGTTCAGTCGTGTCCGACTCTTCACGACCCCATGGATTGCAGCCCACCAGGCTCCTCTGTCCAAGGGATTTTCCAGGCAAGAGTACTGGAGTGGGGTGCCATTGCCTTCTCCGAGCATTTCTATAAGTGCATCTATATTTGGGTGACCATCCTCTTCTAAACCTTCCCATCATTAGCTAAGTACTAGCATGTGAAAAATTGCATCTGTCAGAAATGTAAAAATAATTATGCGCACCTTGGTCTTTTCTGCTTAATAATTTGGGCCATGGATTGGTAACCTTTGTTTCGCCTACTGTGCAGTCATAAATTACTTTTATAGATCAAGAGAATTTGAACTTTCAAAACTGCTGTTTTAGCTTAAAATGTTATGATTTAGATATTCTATTTATGTAAGAGGAAACTAATGACAACTCTACTAAGCAAATTTTTTTTTAATTCCTCATTCAAATTCTTGCCTTAGCATATGGTTTCTTATGTCAAAATAGTAAGATGTCTACACATGAGAGTTTGACTATATATGTAGTCATTGTGCATTTAAATAATCATAAAAGGATTAGTACAGGACTTCAATAGTAATGTAAATGGCCTGTAGTCTCATCACATTGCTGCTCTGACCACTTAGTGTATGTGGATTTCAAGAGACTCATCTGGAATCTTTTAAAATCACATTCAACCCTATATTATGATATTTGGGAAGTTAAATAATCATGTTGATTTCTTTCCCTTACATTAGAAAATTCTAATACATTTTCAGATATCAATTTAAAGGTGACATGAGATAAACTTTCTAGATTACTATTACTTTTTCTAGGTTATTTGCCTGGGAAGAAGCCGAAGGCCATACAAACATGCAATGAACATCTTCCCTTAAACTACTATTGTTTTATAGTTTGGGTGTTTATTATTTAATAATTTCAAATATGACAGTTATTTTGATTTAGTGTCTTTTTGCCATTGCAGGCTGTCATAGGTAAGAGGTGGTTCTGTGCTATGGAGTATAGGTACTTATTATAAAAGCAACTTTAAATAATAAATATGTAGTCATTCTCACACATGCACTTTACTGCTCTAATTAAACTAGGTTATTCGCCTGGGAAGAAGCCGAAGGCCATACAAACATGAAATGAATATCTTCCCTTAAACTACTATTGTTTTATAGTTTGGGTGTTTATTATTTAATAATTTCAAATATGACAGTTATTTTGATTTAGTGTCTTTTTGCCATTGCAGGCTGTCATAGTTAAGAGGTGGTTCTGTGCTATGGAGTATAGGTACTTATTATAAAAGCAACTTTAAATAATAAATATGTAGTCATTCTCACACATGCACTTTACTGCTCTAATTAAAATGTCTAAAGTAGAAAAGATTTATTTGAAATTTGGTTATTTTTATATTTCCTCATCTGACCAATATGAGAAAATGATTTGTCGGGATATCTTACAATCCTTTAAAATAGCAGAAACCATTTTCCTCATAAACTCCAAACTATTCCCAGAAAGTAAGTAGATGCTGCACATTATTGATTTTATTTTGCTGCTGGGGAAATCAAGGCATTAGCATAGGTTAAGTAGTACTTGACCACAGTCTAAAAAGTACTCATGAAATGCATGGAAAATTGAGAGTGCCGGTCTTCCAGCAGGCAGAGTATCATTCCACTAGATTTCAACACATTCGTCTTAAAGATAACCTATTACTTGTCCTTTGGAAGCATCATTCAAGAAAAGCAGCACAAGAGAAAATCTGTATTTCTCCTTGGCCCATAGCATTGCGCTTATCATTCACCTAAAAAGCAAGTGATAAATGATTACTGAGTCACCGAACGTGAAGCAATGAATGAACAGCAGAAAAAAGGAACAAATGAGTGAAAAGACAGTCTGAGTGTATCCATACTCAGAGCACTCAGACACGGATTTGGAAGAAGTGCATTGTTTTGAATTGTAACAGATTTTTTTTCCTCTCTCTCCCATTCTTTCTTACTGTATTTATATTTATGGTGACCATGCTTGAAAAAGAAAGAGCAATACTGACTGTCCTTGATATCATACCCTCTGGTCCTGCTTATGGGCAATCATCCACTTCAGCCATAGCATGGTCTGAAAGGAAATGAGTGATGGGGGAAAAAAAAATCTGAAATTCTGGCAGGGCTCCAACTGAATCCCATGCCCAATAATGTCATCTGAAAGCTGGAAAATTTGTATTTCTTCAGGCACCACATCCTTCAGTAGCATTAAAGATGAGAAATGACATGGAGAAAATAAAGTTTCTAAGAAGAGTACCTTGGGTTAGTTATCTGACTGTCAGAACCGCACCACTCCAAAATAAGGTAGGAACTTTCTAGAACTTTCTAAGACTAGAGCAGCATATAGGGAAGAAGGAAAGCTCTCTGACTTCGATTTTAGGCCGATTTCCTTGTTAGGTGCTACGTAGTGGTTTTCTCCTTCTAACTGTGATGGCTGACATCTGGGCACGGGCCAGTAGAAGCAAGATCTGTGACTAAGATCTTGCAACACAGTTTCCTTGGGAAATAATTTTTGGTCATGTAGAACTTGCTAATTCTCTTTGGTTGGGTGCAATGGAAACAAAAACATTACTGTTAATTAATCTGTTTGCAATTCTATTCCGGTCCACAGCTCCAAGAAATGCCTCTCAGAAGTTGGTGAATATCGTAGCCAATAATCAGCCTTAAGCTTTCGTATTTATCCTAATTCAGAGCACTCATCTCTGAGTATTTTGTGCCTGTCCCACACAGCTGATGAGCCACTTAACTTTCCAGTTGTCTTTCAAGCTTACTTGCTTTTTTCGATGGATTACAGTCCTTCGCCTCTGAGAGTCTGACAGAATGCTGTTCATCAGTCTCACGCTGCAGTGCTTTGGGCTTCTCCTTGTTTGTGGGATGTCACTGGTGAAGTGCATGCTGAGATGTCATATCAGAAAGAAAGGCAGGGAGTGGGAATCTAGACCTGACCGAGAGGATCTGAAAGCAAAACATATGAGCTAAGCTTCCCTCTCACAGCCTTTATCTGGGACATTCAGCATGAAATGAAGTTATGACCTATATAGTTTGACTGTACTGTATCTCAGGATACAAACTTTGATCAAGTATTTTTCTTCTGCGTAATGAAGATTGGCTTTCTATGAGGAATTTTACCTGTCTTTTGGAAGGTAAAACTTTTCGCACCTTTTAGAAAAAATCCTTCTAGTAGCAACATGCTGCTAAGTTACTTCAGTCGTGTCTGACTCTGTGTGACGCTATAGATGGCAGCCCACCAGGCTCCCCTGTCCCGGGGATTCTCCAGGCAAGAACACTGGAGTGGGTTGCCGTTTCCTTCTCCAATGCATGAAAGTGAAAAGTGAAAGTGAAGTCGCTTAGTTTTGTCCAACCGTCAGCGAGCCCATGGACTATAGCCTACCAGGCTCCTCTGTCCGTGGGATTTTCTAGGCAAGAGTACTGGAGTGGGTTGCCATTGCCTTCTCTAGTAGCTATATGACATCTGTTTATACAGGCCACACAGAGTATTCAACAGAAATAAAAGTCTTCTCATTGTCATCTTTTTTTTCCCTCTTCTTTCAATAAATTCAGATCCTTACAAAAGCGTTGCTCTTGATGTTATCATTTTTAGTATTCAAGTGAAGAAAAGAGAATCTTCAGTGCTCCTTAAGCGTCCATAATAAATGAGAACATTTAAAATGCTAATTTGAGTGAAATGTGTGTCCAATATTTAGATGGTTGGGCTTCCCTGATGGCTCAGACAGTAAAGAATCCTCTGTTACAATGAAGCTAGAACTCTTCCAGTGAAAAGAGGCAGGGTACCACTGAGGGGTCCACTTGCTTGGTGGAGGAATGTATTCCTTCTCCCAGCAAGATGCCTTATTTTAATAACATCATAGTTTGTTTTTGCTTGTGCATTGACTTGATAGCTCATTTTAGAGTTGTGAAGGGAACCCAGAGTCCAGCTGTTCCCATTCTCTCACAATACAGGTGGCGAAACTGAATTCTAGAAAGCAAGGTGGGATCTCGCAGGTGTCCTCTGAGCTCCTGTTTTACCACCAGCTGATTCTTAAACTCTGCGTCTAGGTGTTCTATGAGTGTGGAAGAGATGGTTTATTTTAAATGTTCGACCAAAACGACCCATCATCTAAAGTATAAAGGCCTTCGAATAACAAAATACATCCAGAAAAGGTTGAACACCCAACCAATGGAACAAAGGCTCTTTGCTCAGGAGCCACGTGTCAGTGACCTCTATTGTCCCTGAAGTTTTTGTGTCTAACGGAATGCTGTGATCACAGCTCACTGTGGGGAGTAATTCTGCTGAGTCTCATGCTACAAGTGCAAGGGACCCATGGGGACCCAGAAATGGAAAAGCAACAGGAATATGCAAGATGCCTGATGGATGTTTATCTCATCAATACCAGAGACCTTTGTGCAATTCTTGTAAATTTCTGGTATGATAAAACTGTTTCTCAGTACTTTAAGCTCTGCTCACTTTTAAATATCTAGGATTCTTACCTTTTTCTGCTATTCTAAGTATGTATGTGGTAGGTTACATATTACTACACTCCCAGTGGTTGTGACTCACCAATATATGTATTCCAATGTCTAGCTCCTCAAATTACCTCTGGTATGGAGGATTTTCATAAGGGTTTACCTCTGTAATTGATGTTTAAATACTGTTTTTTTTTAATATAATACTTACTGTGATTTTTCAAAGTACTCAGAAGCCAGATTCCAGTTATCCTCAGGCTTGCACTGATGGTTAAGAATTCACAAATTGCATTTGTACCATCTTTAGAAACTTCTATTTTTTCTTGTTAACTTGTGATTTGTGGGAAAAGCAACGTGGGTTCCCAGCTTCTGGGTGATTATAAGAAGTTTTAAAGCTATACTACATTACCCATGCTACTGAACCAGTCTACTTGATCTATCTAGGCAGATAGATATGAAAACGGACACTCTCATTTAAGTCAGATGAAAGAAACTTACCAAAAAGAGTAAGGTGTTTTTTTTTTCCTTTTTATGTCCTTTCTGCAAACTCAAAACTCATCTTTTCCCACAAACTCAAAATTCTACAGAGTCCTTTTACTAGAATAATCCACTGTTTGCAGAATGAGCCATGCTTAACACAATATTGTTCCAGGAAAAAGAGTTCCATGATTAACTAGGGAAAAACAACAAAGGGAGAGCTTGATAAACACTTGAATCCCAACAATAAGCAGGTTTATTTATTTCAGGTTTTCTCCATGGGTTTATTCAATTTTCCTCTGTTGGTAACTGTGCCTGGGGTGACTATAAGGAGACAGATAATCCACGCAAAAATTTTCAAATTTAATTGGGCACAGAACATTTTTTAAAAGACATATCTTAGAGATGCAGGGTCTTGTAGAATAACTTTGAAAAAACCTTGACCAACCCCTTCTAACCCAGCATCCTATTTAATTTCTTTATAAATATTTTAAATATGTGCTATTTAATTATTTTTCTCTTCATGTTCAGTGAAAAAAAGAAAAATGGAAATATTAGTTGCTAAGTCATGTCCGACTCTTTGGGATCTCATGGATTATAGCCTGCCAGACTTCTCTGAAGATGGAATTCTCCAGGCAACACTCCAGGAATACTGGAGTGGGTTGCCATTCCCTTCTCCAGGGGATCTTCCCAATCCAGGGATAGAACCCAGGTCTCCCACATTTCAGGCAGATACTTTACTCTCTGAGCACCTAAATGAGTTTCTAATTTGTTGCTAATAATAGAAATTAGTCTCGTGCAACCATTTACATTTTCTGGATTCTGACTGAGATCTTGTAAACCTGAAACAGGAATACAACTTGAGTGACAGGGACCAAGGTCACCTTCAGCTCTAAGGGGCAATTATAATTGAAAATCGTAAACTTTTCTGAGTTTCCCTTTCATTTTCTTCTTGGTGAATTTGTATATCTTCCGTGAAATATGTCCATGGTCGAAAGCACTCTTACTAGGAATTTTAAAGTGTTGTCACAAGTATTGATTACTTGAAATGTGTTGTTATTGGGATATGACTGAAACCCTTCATTCTGAAACTAGTCCTGAGATGGACACGGAAGGTGATTTATTCAGTAATTACATGGACAAACTTGTGCTTTGGAAGGAAGTGGGAATGTTCGGGATTTATAGGTTTGGGGTACACACCATTTCTGGCAATTTAGGCTGTGAATTTTGTTAGGTATTGTTAGAGAGCCTATGCAATTCCTTAAATGCTAATCTTATCCCTGGAAGACCGCTTTAAATGATGGTGGGCCTCTTCTGAAAGGGCTTTTAAACTGCGTGAATCGGCTCTGTAATAGCAGTGGCTTCGTGGCTTGCGCCAGTGATGTCTTGACTGCATCTCATCCACACACTCACCCTTCAGCACCAGCCCCTGATAACGGTTCCACTCTAAGCCGTTTCTCTCACGCAGCGGCCACGATGGAAAGCTCGTCAGAGGAGGGCAGGAAGAGAGAAGGCGGGAGGGAGCGGATTGTTTCCTTCCTGCTCCTCGCGGGCTTGACTTGGCTCTTCCCCGCCCTGCCACACGTTCAGTCAGGAAGGCAGCTGAGTGCGGCCTTCAGCAGGTGCCCTGCCCGTTCTGCATCCGGGGTGGGCTGCGCCTCCAAGACCCACAACCTGGGCCGGAGCTTGGGACGCCGCCGCTCTTCCCGACGCGGCAGCACCTGCTGCCAACTCCCACGGAGCAGCTGTCCTGCGGCCCACCTTGAGCTGGATCGGCCGGGCTCACCGGCCTGCAGCCCAGAGGCTTGCTGTCTCTCCCAGAGCGGGCATCACGTACTCCTGGTCTCACATCATGACAGAGCCCAGCTCCCTTCCAGGCCCACGAGCTTTGGCTTGCTTATACCCTGAAAGTTTTCTTCTTGCTTACACCTACCTGGGAAAACCAGTACATATCTCTGCCATACGGTGGAAAGAAATCACACCTTCTCCGATGAGGTCATAACCTCTGCCTTGGGAGAGGGCTTCACTCCACGCTTTGTCCTTTTTTGAGTTCTTTCTCACCTATAGGAAACCTGTCAGAATCATCTTTACATCTTTGTGCTAACTTTTCTAAGATTGTTCAATAATTCTTAATATTAAACAGTTCTTTTTTAATTACTCAGATATCTCTCCTGATTGGACTCTCACTAATATTAAAAAAAATATCTAGCCCTAGTTCCCTAGAGAGGAAAAGTACCATAATAGATATAGCTCCTGTTTTCCTTCCACAATTCACATACGAGATCTGCCTCTTAGCAATGGAATCACCTCTCATAGCCTCTCATGAGCCTCTCACAGCCTCATCCTTAAAGCCCACAAAGATGGGAAAACGTAACAATTTCATACACATGGAACACACGAAATCTATGTGGAATACAGTGACGGCACCATGGTGTGTACTAAACACACAGCAGATAATGTATTAACTAAGTGAGATCTTCATTAGGATCCTCTTTCCAAAAATAAAGAAAAACAAGAATGCCACAGTTATTTTTGTCTTCCTTTATATAAATTTTATAAAGAGTAGAGAGAAAATATAATAATTACTCTGTTATAAAAATATTCACATATATGAGTAGGGAGAGAAAATACTAGCTCTTTCTGATAAGAAGACTCAACTTCATGAGACTGCTTTAACTGTGATTAGGGATGTAGCTCCTAAGTCTTGAAAGTCAAAATGTAGAAAGGAGGGCTGTTTTACAAGGAGAAGTGTTTATGGAATCAGGAGTGCTGATTTCAGTACCTGAAGAGAAAAAGAAGCCAAGTTCTGCAGGTGAACATCCACAGTGTCCTTGCAGCCCCGGCCGCTGTCAGCGTTAGCTGATAATAACTAACAGGTGCCCCATTTCACAGAGAATTGCCCTGAACTACACCACTGTATTCCCTTCTTGAGGGCTAGAGCCAGTCCCTGCTGAAAGTTGACTGATCTGGTTGTAACAGTCCTGTGGCCTCCGCTCCTAAAACTTAGCTTCAGAGCTTTCCAAGGAATCCATCTGAAAATCCTGGCCTTCACCCTCCCAATCCTGCTACCCTGAGTCCATTTCTCTCCTAGTAAAGCACACAAACCCAAGGTCAACTATGGAAGGCTCTTATCTTTGAGGCCCCCAGTGAGCTTATGCCTGCTGGTTCAAGCCTTATGTAGCCCTCTCCTGCATTTTCGTTGAGCTGGGCCTGGTGTCAAGCTTTGGCTAATGAGATGTTCAGTTCACTCACTCAGTCATGTCTAACTCTTTGCCAGCCCATGGACCACAGCTCGCCAGGCCTCCCTGTCCATCACTTACTCCTAGAGCTTACTCAAACTCATATCCACTGCATCAGTGATGCCACCCAACCATCTCATCCTCTGTCATCCCCTTCTCCTCCTGCCTTCACTCTCTCCCAGCATCAGGGTCCTTGCAGTGAGTCAGTTCTTCACATCAGGTGGCCAAAGTATTGGAGTTTCAGCTTCAGCATCAGTCCCGATGGGATGTTAGTAAGCATAATGCACACAGAGGTTTGCTAAGTTTCATGCATTGGAATGTGTCACCCTGAAGCTCCTTCTAGGAACCTAGTTGCTCCCTGTGAGAAGCACAAACTGCATAAGGAGTCAAGTGATGAGGAACAGGGCATTCTCAGAAGTTTCATGTGAGTTTACAACAGCCAGCCAGCCCTCACTGCCAACCAGGCGCAGCAGTCCAGTCAGGTAACACAACAACAAAAAATCCACTGAGCTAAGCCCAGGTAACCAGAAGATAATGAAAGATAGTTAAATGGTCAAAATCTAGAAAATCTGTTATAGTGCATGCCGAGTAGCTTCAGTTGTGTCTGACTCTTTGTGACCCCATCGACTGTAGCCCGTCAGGGCCCTGTGTCCATGGGCTTCTCCAGGCAAGAATACTGGAGCGGGTACCATTTCCTACTCCAGAGGATCTTCCAGACCCAGGAATTGAACTTGTGTTTCTTGCATCCCCTGCACTGGCAAGTGGGTTCTTTAGTACCACCTGGGAAGCCCAGACAATTGCTCTTACTTTACCCTATATTCAAGCCTTCTAATCACTGAAATTTATCAGTATTTCTGTCTCTGTTTTACAGAGGCCTGGCTAGATATCTTAATTTCCCTTTGTATTTTGCTTGCTAGTCAGTTCAGTGAGTCATGGCAAATTATGATAGTACATTTTCACATTTACTTTCTAAGTCTCAAGATTACTTATTTTTTAATACATTAAAGCATTTCAGCCTGACTCTTGAAAGTGAACAATAAAGTTACACTGCAACTGGTTATCTAACAGGGAGTGCCTTCTAAGTGGTGAACGGTCTACTATAGTTAAGGCTTCATTAGCCCCGTTACTGAAATGGTACCTACTGATCTCCTCTTTCGGAGAAGGCAATGGCACCCCACTCCAGTACTCTTGCTTGGAAAATCCCAGGGATGGAGGAGCCTGATAAGCTGCAGTCCATGTGCTCTCTAGGAGTCAGATACAACTAAGCGACTTCACTTTCACTTTCCACTTTCATGCTTTGGAGAAGGAAATGGCAGCCCACTCCAGTGTTCTTGCCTGAAGAATCCAGGGACGGGGGAGCCTGGTAGGCTGCCGTCTATGGGGTCGCACAGAGTCGGCCACGACTGAAGTGACTTAGCAGTAGCTAGCAGATCTCCTCTTTATATTTGGCTAAACAATAAAAGCTTGGCTCCAGGTCCCATTTATATTTGTATTATACTCTTCTTATATCTATTTTAAGGATTACACAGTTGTTATTACTTCTAACATTTTTAAGGTAATGAGTCGGTCATACTTATATTTTCTTTTTCTCAAGTAGCTGCTCAATAATATGAAGAATGCATCTCAATTATAATAAGTAGTATAGTAATTCAGAGAAAGCAATGGCACCCCACTCCAGTGTTCTTGCCTGGAGAGTCCCAGGGACGGGGGAGCCTGGTGGGCTGCCGTCTATGGCGTCACACAGAGTCAGACACAACTGAAGCGACTAAGCAGCAGCGGTATAGTAATTCAAATAAGTGTATGAATCTGCATAAAAATATTTTAGTATACAAATAAATGCATAGCTATATATTGATGCATAGTTCATAAATATACGTGTCTATATGTGCATATATTAATGTATATAATTAAATGAATAAATGTTAAGGGACAAGTAGAGGTCTTGTTTGCTGAAATCAATCCCACAGTCATAGCCAGTATATTATCCACATACGGGTTGTGAATATAGCCGGAAAAGCTCTGAAGACATTTCTGAACTGCACATCTAAATAATGAACAACAAACAGTCAGAGCAAAATGCATAAAAATATTTTAGTATACAAATAAATGCATAGCTATATATTGATGCATAGTTCATAAATATACGTGTCTATATGTGCATATATTAATGTATATAATTAAATGAATAAATGTTAAGGGACAAGTAGAGGTCTTGTTTGCTGAAATCAATCCCACAGTCATAGCCAGTATATTATCCACATACGGGTTGTGAATTAGCCGGAAAAGCTCTGAAGACATTTCTGAACTGCACATCTAAATAATGAACAACAAACAGTCAGAGCAAAATTGTCTGCAAGCATTAACTTGTACTCAAGGCACTAGCCTGCTTAGGAACAAAGACGGCACGGTGAGAGCCTTTCTTAACAGCAGAAGAAGCAGTAAACACGTCTTTAGACATATTTTTCTCCCTCAGACAAAGCTTCTGTTACCACATTATCTTGTCAAGTTGTATGAAGTTTAGATGGATCAATACTTACATAGGTAACTTCTAAGGCACACCTGGCCTTCCAGGAGGTGACATGTTAATTAAATAGATAGCATTCTTTTTCCTAATGTACAAACGCTTGAATTTTAGTGCTTCTTTCGGATCCCTTAGTCTCTGTTTTAATACTTTTGTGAGCTTGAGGGCTAAACCCAGCCAAGAAACCTAGTAAAATGTAATAATTTGGGAATGTTAATAGCGATATTTTGGTGAAAGAGAAAAATGGAAAATTTTCCTTTGATCTCATTTGGCCTCTTTTGCTTACCACAAAGCATGAGGTATGTCTCTGAGTCTTAAAACAGATATTTTGTAAGTTAGTTTGGTTTTGAAAAATATTAAGAATCTTGTCTAATACCAGACTCACACTTTTGTGATTTCCTAAGCCAGAATGTCAGATTTGGCTGGTTTACAGATCTTCAGGGCAGGAGCAGTTCAGAATCAATTTTATTGTGGCTTGTGAATGTGAAACCTCCAACCTACCTAAGAAGGTTACCCTTTGAGAAAGCAATGCCCTCGTTAAATCCCACATCATTTATTTTTAAACCATGGAAATAAGAATAACATTATTTACTTTCAATTATATAATCCAAAGAGTATAAAATTTGAAGCAAAAGCTGATGTTGAATCACACTGATGCCACTTTGTAAATGAAAATTCTTGAAAATCTCACTTTCGGAGATTCAACGTCATCAGCGAAAATAACAACAAAACTCCAAAATAGCTTTAAGAATATATTAAACATGTTCAAAAATATTCACTCATGATATAGTATTAAGTTAAAAAATAAGTTTGCAAAACCGCATAAATATAATGAATGAATATACTTTTGCTCCACCTTTCAAAAGAAGGAAAATAACCAAAACCACTCTATGCTTTGATATTTTTTCTTCATAATACATGCTAATTCTAATGGCATTTGAAATTAAAATTTCTTTCTCCTAAATGCCATATGCTACTGAGGATATATAGTTTTCTATGTTTTGTTTTGCTTACTGTGGATCATTTTGAGTCCAGGGTATCTTCCCAACCCAGGGATCAAACCCAAGTCTTCCTCACTGCAGGCAGATTCTTTACTATCTGAGCCATCAGGGAAGCCCCTTTAAAAGGTATATAACGAAAGCATTTAAGGTGTAATATTTTTATCACACTCCCCCCAATTTTGTTTCTACTATGAAGCTGTACCTATAAAAACCTTGGACACAATGCTTAGTAGCTGTGTTGAAAAATTATTTCCTTCTTCTCCCAACCCATAAATATGAATATTTTCCCAAGAATTTATCTTTAACCTTTTTTTCTCCCGTTATTCTCTCTTCATTCACCATCAGATTAAAACTTCTGTCTTCAACTAAAACCTTAAAACAAATGACAGCCTGGGCTGACTTGTCTCCCAGGTTACAATCCAGGAGCAAAGTGTGTGTGTGTGTGTGTGTGTGTGTGTGTGTGTGTGTGTGTGTTGCCATCTCAGTCTGTGATCTATTCCATTGCTAACAGATCTCACATGAGCTCTTTCATGTCTTACCTAATCTCATGCCTCTTTCTGTGATTTCTATTTTTGTGGATGACATCACCCTCTTCCCAGTGATTCAGTTTTTAACTATTGGCATTTCTTAGTTCCCCTCTTTTCTTCTCAGATCTACCAGCTCCTTCCCAGAGTTTTCTCTGTAGTTTCTCTCATCTCCCTGATATGTGCCCAGTGAGGCCATTCACTGGTCTCCCATTAAACCAGGATATGTGACCAAGAGGCAAGAACAGACCTTAAAAAAAAAAAAGCACCTAACAAAGTTATTGGTATAAGTAGAGAATGATTATGCATTAATGAAATCAAAACTAATTGAATTCCTTCTGGGATGGCATTTAAGGATGATTAAGTTATGCTTGTCTTTAGGGAGAAAAGAAGAAATAGACATAAATAAAGATAAAAATATTAATAAAATTAATAATAAGAAGAATGAACAGTGCTGTGCTAAGCCTTTAACACGTATTATCTCCTTTCATCTTTATGATAACCCTGTGTGTTAGGAATGATGAACTTCAGGCTCAGAGAATTTGAGTGATCTGTTGAAGGTCACAAGGCTAAGTGTCAAAGTAGGGATTTAAAAATAGTTTGTTTTTTTTTTTTAAGCATAGAAACTGCAGTGCAAACACCTGTGTGACTGGGAGAGTCTTGCGCGTGTTTACTGAAAGTCTCTCAGCCATGCTTGTCAGACACAGTGATACATGCCTATAAGGAATAATCTAAGAGAGAGTCGTAAGTAAAATAAAACAATAAAGATGTTACTAATTATTCTTGGATAATATGAGGGTCATTTTGGGTAAATGGCAACCCACTCCAGTACTCTTGCCTGGAAAATCCCATGGGATCGCATGGATACAGTCCATGGGATCGCAAAGAGTCGGACAGGACTGAGCGACTTCACTTTCACTTTCGGGTAGTGGAGAATGGATGCTGTTTCTTCTGAGAGAGTAAAAGACAGAGAAAGGGAGAGAGAGAAGGCTGTTGTTTAGTCGCTCCATTGTACCCAACGCATTGTGACACCATGGACTTCTCTAAGCAAGAATGCTGGAGTGGGTTGCCATTTCCTTCTCCAAGGGATCTTCCCAACCCGGGGATCGAACACACATCTCCCATATTGGCAGGTGGATTCTTTACCACTGAGTCAACATTATTTGCTCATATTCTGGACCCCATTTACTTCCAGAAGTATATAAGCATGCAGTTGACAATAGTTCAACTTCTTTTTTTTTAATTTTGCTTTTATGTGCCAGGAACAGTAGCAAAGTTCAAATCCTATTCTTAATTGGCACTTCCTGACCAAATATGTCTCTTAAAAAATACAGCTAAAATTCAGAACACTGATTAGGAAGGCAGGGGTCCTGGTTTCCCTTCTCTAGTCTGTCACTAAGTTGTCATGTGGCTTGCAGTGAGTCACAAACTGTTACCTTTAAAAACAGAAAAACAAATAAAAGTGGCTGAAATATTCTATTGCATGACTACTCATCACACTTGTGAAGTTAATTTTAATAGAAAGTGATGCAAAATTATAACAATATTATAAAATATAAAATTTAAATATGCTAGAAATTCAAATATCATTATTTTATGCTGCAGGATTAATCTCAAAATTGACTTTAGAAATAGACTCTGCTCCTATCTCTTCACTTTAACAGTGAGAAGTCAGGTCCACAGAAATGAAATTACCAGCCCTGGTTCACAAAGCTAGTTCTTGTCACACCACCTAGGTCTTCTGATATTTGAATGAGTATTTTTCCCAGCCTACTTCTCTCCCACTACTTAATTCATAAACTTCTTCATGGAACCTTGCAAAATGAACTCTGGGTGATTAAAATTGTAGGCAGGATTCTGGGCCCCATACATGGCTGGAAAAATGCTATGTCTATAACTGGAACTGAGTACTATTTCCTGAAGGGCAAGTGAAGTGTAATAAAAGAAAAAGGGAACTTGTACTAAAAGGTCAATTTGTGGCACTAACAATCTACTGTGTTTCCTCCGTGGCTCGAAGGGTAAAGAATATGCCTGCAATGCAGAAGACCTGGGTTCGATCCCTGGGTCGGGAAGATCCCCTGGAGAAGGGCACGGCTACCCATTCCAGTGTTCTTGCCTGGAGAACATCTTGGACAGAAGACTCTGGTAGGCTACAGTTCATGGGGTCGAAAACAGTCAGATAGGACTAACACTTCACTTCAATAATCTACTAAAATTATTATTAAATCCCTTAGGATGCTTCTGCTTACACAGGAAGTAAATCACAAGTTTAACATACTTTAAAAAGTAATATTAGAGAAAGTTCTGGCAGATACAAAAAATGCAGTTTTATCTGAGAAAAAAGAGTAGGAATTGTATTTTTATTTTAAAAAGTACAATTATGGTACCACAATGTCCTAATAGATACCATACATTTTTATTTCAATTTTCCACCCTAAAGAAGATAAAATCTGAGTCAATCCAGTTCTGAAGCATTTTGAGACTTTATTCGTATGTAACGTGTTTTCATTGCCATTTCCCCCTCCCCACATCTGTTTCATTTTGGAAAGGATTCTTTCTAGTAATACACATATGTCAGATAATAAGAGATTAAAACCTAAAAAGGCAAGGCAAATCTGACATTTTCCCCAACATTCCAAGTAGTCACATAATAAGCTTTACTTCCTCTCCATTGATTTCTACAATTGAGATGTTATTTTTAAAATAAGAAAAGAAATCAATCCCTCAATCACTTTACTTTTTGTATTAGAATTTACAAAACCTGATGCTTTGTAAAAAACTAAGGAAAATTTTGATAGTTCATCACATGTATGCATATATATACATGAATACCAGTGTATAGAGTGGTAGGTAGTTTCACTTTTAATGATTAAACTTCTAATAATGGTGACATGTTTTCTTACATGTTTGTCAAGGGGCTTTATGTGCATTATCTATAATTTAGTCTTCTGTCAGCATTTCCAAGTCATTTTTCTCAGCTTCCAATTTGCCTTTTGACTAATCTGATTTTTGTCTAACTCATCTGCTTTCTAAATTCACTGGAAGTTAAATATTACAGTATATGTATTATACTCTGTTTACCAACATTTTTATGCAATCAGCTCAATTAAAAGACTAGGATATTGTGAAAAGGATGACATGAGTTGTCGCTTTTTTAAAGGTGTTTAGTATCTCTAAATTAATAGAAAATATTATTTAGTTAAAAAGAACGTATTCACTATTGATATTGCTTTCTGTAGGCTTGTAAGAAGTTTTTCAGGCAACAGATGAGTCATTTTGTTTGAAACATAACTCAGCCCTTATGCAAATGTGGGTCTTTACATTTGTGTTTTGCGATTAAATGAAACTATGCTACTATTTCATCATTTTTTAAATATGTCAGTCTTTGCTCCCTGTCATTTCCCCTTATCCCCATAATCATCTTCCATTCGAAAGTGCGAGGATGGGCAGTTGATACATGTTTTAGAAAGTCTTCTGTTTTCTTATCTCTGCTTTCGACCTATGGTCTTTGAAGTAATTTTCAGTAGTCTCTCTCTCTAGTGTCAAAGTTTGGTCTCCTGTTAAATCGCCACCTGTGCTAAAGAGAGCTAATCCATTAGGGCCGAGCCCCTCTAAGGAGATGCCTGGGGCGATCTCTTGAGTTTCAGTTTTAGCAGCTGCTGGAGATGCGTTTGGGATGGTCCTTGTTACAGAAATTAGACAGATCAGGAAGTAAACAGAGGTGCCTTTCATCTGACCCAGCTCGGAGACAAGAGGGTGGGGCACAGGGGGAATTCCTCTTCTAATTACTTTAGGGGTCAGGTCTCCGGGACTGATGTCAATGTCTGACACTCCTAATCTTTAGGGGAAATTTTTGAAAAAGAGAAAGGAACAAAAAAAATTATGAGCACTGAAGCTGTCAAGTTTTTCCTTCTGAAAATGTCTTGCCCTCTTGGATTCCTGGTGCTGTGTGCAGTTAAGGTGGGTCCTGCCCTTTCTCCACTGAGGAGGAGCTGGAGAGGAATGTTACGGTGCAGCTCTCTGGAGCTGAAAATGTTCCTCTGAATTTCAAGAGCACCTTCTTTCTATGTCAGTCATTCATTTTACCTTTTTTTGATACTGATTTTCATTGCACGTGATGACTTGGGGCAAGGTCTACCTCTGTTGTGTTCCTGTCTGTCTTATCATGTTTTTAAGTTGACCTCTCAAAATTTTCCCAGGTGACGCTAGTGTGAAGACCCCGCCTGCCAATGCAGGAGACATAAGAGACACAAGTTCGATCCCTGAGTCGGAAAGATCCTCTGGAGAAAGGCATGCTAACCCACTTCAGCATTCTTGCCTGGAGAATCCCATGCACAAGGGAGGCTGGAGGGCTATGGTCCATAGAGTTTCAAAGAGTCTGACATGGCTGATGTGACTTAGCACATAGCGTGGCACTCAGAATTTTAGCCATGTCCCACAGTTGCCTGCATGAAAACAGAAGTGGCGTAGAATCAGGTGTCTGTTGCCAATTTGAGACTACCAGGTTTAAGAAAAGATAGCTAGAGAAAAGGAAAGATATGTGGACTTGCTTGAGATAAAAGTATCTAAGGATCACTGCAAGCAGAGAATCTCCAACTTCTAATTTCTTGTTTGCTCTATTATCAAGTGTATGTTCACTTCTGTGTGATGGACTGTCCTTTATTTCAGGACAGAGACTCGCTAACTTTTTAAACAATGCAAACTGTAAGCTATCATTTTGTACATTTATAAAGTCAAACATTCTGCTACTCTATAGAACCTATGTTAAGGAAACTGTAAGAAGTTTAGTAAGCAGAGAAAACAGACAAATGTTGGTATTCTGAAACACAATTTTATAATCATTTTTCTAAACAGATGAAATCATATATGTTTTCAAAAAGAGATCGTAAGTACAAGCTATATTAAAATTCATATTTACTTAGCAATATCATGAATATTTAGTGATATTACATTGTGTGGGTGCCTCTGCTGTGATGTTTTATACACTATTTACTATGTAATTTCCTCAGTGTGGAAGGTAAGTTCATTTCTATACTTTGCTTTAACTCAAAAAATAGAGAAAAGA
>SJYC01051989.1:0-34219 GCA_006408675.1 Madoqua kirkii
TCTAAAATTAGTATTCATTTCAAATATTTTCTCCTATTCCACTTTCAAATCAAAGATATGAGATTTTTTGATATTTGATGTTGGTAAGACTGATTAGAAAAGGAAAACATTCTGAACTAAGAAAAATGTCCATTTCCAATTACAAAATGACCTCAAAGATTATCTTTCTGAATTAAGATGATAAAATATTGCTTGCTAGAAATAACAGGATTGGTTGCATTTTTTTTCTATGAAAAGTATAGTCTTTGGAAGTGAATCTTACTTGTTAGGCAAGTTAGCTTTTGCAAATTGAAGTAGAAATCATAAACGCTGCAAAATATTCACTTCAAAGGACAAGGGGGCGATTTCAAAAACTATAGAATTTTATCGTCCAAAATCCCTTGGAAAGCTAAATTCCTTCAAGAAATTGATCCTTGTGCCCTTTAAAGGCTCATTTCTGCCTCTCCTTAAGTGACTTGCCAAATGAATGAAACTATTTCCTCTAGTTTTGAGAATCTGGTCAATTTCAAAGACCAACTTTCTGTCAGCTGCTCCTACTCCGGCTTTTTCCCTAGGCCATCTCAAGAGTTCAGGCACATTCACAGCATTTTAGGGAGAGGCTCCCGTCGCTGGCCTGTTTCCTGTGGCTGAATCCCTTGTCCTGCTGGATCACGGCTGCCCCATTCTGTGTTCGCGAGAAGTGACTGACTCACTCGGAATTCTGGTATTTCACGCTCAGTCGTGCCTTACTCCTTGCAACCCCATGGGCTGTATAGCCCACCAGGCTCCTCAATCTGTGGGATTCTCCGGGCAAGGATACGAGGGTGGGTAGCCATTCCCTTCTCCAAGGGAATCTTCCTGACCCAGGGGTGGAACCTGCATCTCTCATGTCTCCTGGATTAGCAAACAGGATCTTTACCACGAGCACAGCCAGGGAAGACTCTGGTGTTTCATACTGGCTCCCAGTATGAAGGTCATGGTTCCTCCCATGATGTCTCATTCACTGAATCTTCTCCTCCCAAAATCAGGCTTCTTCAGATACCTGCATGTCTCAGCATACATATATCTCATGACCAAATCTCCCTGAACTCTTAAATCCACTTCACTGCTGCTTCCCCAGCGCCACCCCCCACCACCCCCAACAACACACACACAGGGTGATCTGAGGTCTAGCTTGCTGTTAGTCTGTCTTCTCTCTGATGCTTTGTAGCTTTTATTTGATGCTGAATGTAGGATTTCTCTGAGAGGATTGCACACATCCCAGGATAATGCCTGGAGAATCCCAGAGACAGAGGAGCCTGGTGGGCTGCCGTGTATGGGGTCGCACAGAGTCAGACATGACTGATGAGACTTAGCAGCAGCAGCAGTGGGATAACCTTAGGGAACTAGAAGGGAGGTATATTTCTCTATACTCAGCATCTTGCCTCTCTATTCTTGAGGTGAAACTCTGTCTGAGATTAGGGCTCTATTTGATGAGGGCTCTTCCCCTGGACTTTCCCTGCAAATGGTTCTCCAAGGTTCTCCTAGAACCAGGAGTAACTTTGCCCTTCTCAGGTGGAAATGACTTCCTTTATTTCATGTCCCTTTTCCTCTAAATATCATTCAGTTCAGTTCAGTCGCTCAGTCGTGTCTGACTCTTTGCGACCCCATGACTGCAGCACGCTTGGCCTCCCTGTCCATCACCAACTCCCAGAGCTGACTCAAGCTCATGTCCATTGAGTCAGTGATGCCATCCAATCATCTCATCCTCTGTCATCCCCTTCTCCTCCCACCTTCAGTCTTTCCCAGCATCAGGGTCTTTTCAAATGAGTCAGCTCTTCGCATCAGGTGGCCAAAGTATGAAAACTGTAAACTCGTAACATCAAGCTTTTCTCTTGATTTAAAAAAAGAAGAAGAAGATATAGGGAAATTAGGACATCCCTTTCTTTTTGAAGAATTTCAGGCTTTAAAATCGTTTTGAAGATTTTCATATATTTAGTTCTAAGCTCAAAGGTGAGCGTTCATGTTTTGTTTCAGGTGATGCCTGACCTCTAAACAAGGCAGTAAATATCGTTAAGTCAGTGAACTCCAAGATGTTCAACAAGGAATAACGCCAGCACGATGCTCACAGACAGGCAGATACCTCAGCCCGCCAGCCTAGTGAAAGAGCTAAGGATTCCTTCCAGCAGCACCAGGAGGCTACTTTCTGTTAACCCCAAAGGCTATCATGGGAGGAAGGGGAAAATGGAACTAATAAAGAGTTTGAAATCTGAATTGCCTTAGTAATACCTATGGGGCTTCCCAGGTGGTACGCAGGTAAAGAATCCACCTGCCAATGCAGGGGATGCAAGTTTGATCCCTGGGTCAGGAAGATTCCCCTGGAGAAGGAAATGGCAACCTACTCTCATACTCTTGCCTGGGAAATCTCATGAACAGAGGAGCCTGGTGGGCTACAGTACATGGGATTGCAAAAGAGTCGGACACGACTGAGTGACTAACACTTTGACTTTCAATGCACATTTTAAAGTAGCTAATGGCATAATATCCCACTTTTCTATTTTAATTTCTATCTGTTTAATGGAAATGATTGATAGGATCAGCTAGAGGAATTAGGAATTGCATAGTGCAATAAAGTATCCTTCCTACAATACATTTGTGTAAAGCTGAGCTATGAGGGTGTATGGGATAAAAAAGAAAACAAGACAATCTTTTAATGCAAACTGTTCACTCAAGAAAATCCCATTTGTTGTTAAGATGTCATTACTTCTCCTGTAAGTAAGGCATGCAGAACCTTTAATATTGAAGATTAAAGATAATCTTTTAGAAAATTATCAGTCTATCTATAAAAAATGAACCCTCACTTTATCATAAGTAGATTCCAAAAATATTCCTCAATCAGGAGAGACAAGACATGTGATCTTTGGGGAGACAATAATCTTGTATATGTATATACAGTTTAACACCAAATCCAAACAGTATTCTTCTATATCACTAATTCCTTTCTGTGGTTGAAATGAGATTTGGTGTCAGTATTATCAGAATTTAATAATGAATGAATATTGTTATTTTATTCCTAGGCAGATTATGCGTTCACTTTAAGAGAGAAACATTTATTCTTTTTGATTAAGACAGTACTCATCAATTTTTCATTTCTCTCATAAATGCTCATGATAAGGATAATGAAGTTGAGATCAGCAATTCATCAGTTTCTGATAAAGATTTGTGGAGGACTTCTATTATTCTAGGAACTCACCCTCATTTATCCAGTGCAACACTGATGATAATCCCTTCCTTTGCCTTAAATTTTTATTCCTCTTTTAGAGATTGAAAAATGAGATAATGTACCTAAAAGTGCTTTGTAAACTCTGAAGTGCTACACAAATGTAAAATATTATTATTTAAAATTATGATGCATGCTTGGCAGTTAGAATGGTGCTTTTTGTGTAATAATGATGTCTAGCTCTTCTCAATTGCTTGGAGGATCAACGGAAATGGCTCATTGATTGGTAAATTAATGCTGCAGTCTTGCTGTTGTATAGGTTTCTGAGATGATCATTATTCCTGTCTTGAGAAACTCATGTGTTGCAGAAAGGATAGAAACATGACTTTTGAACATTTCACAACTCTACTCTGCCAGATTAAAGGTGCTACTTTTCTCTGTGCTTCTGTTCCCCTTGTAGCCTGTTCCCGTTTTAATCCCTTTGACACTGATGGACACTGAAATACTCTACACAACCTCATCACTGAAGGAAACTATCTGATGGAACTCTGATCTCTATGAGCATCTTGCTGTTCATCTGACCTGTTGTTTAAATCAAAGCATATTTTAGTGTGAGAAGTAAATGAATCTTCTCCTGGAGTTGATTCTGCCCATTCTTCTCTTCAATGCCCTTACATATTATAAATCAATCTGTATTTAAAAAATCTTCATTGGTAAGTTGATAGGGATTGCATTGAATCCTTAGATTACTTTGACTAGAACAGTCATTTCCATGGCCAGAAGAGAGACACAGACATAGGCACTGGCTTGTGGACACAGCGAGGGAAGGAAAGGGTAAGATAAACTGCAAGAGTAATACTGTCATATATAGTAGTGCTGTTATATATATATATAAATGTAAAATAGGTAAAATAGACAGCGAGCGGGAAGCTGCTGTCTAGCACAGGGAGCCCAGCCTGGTGCTCTGTGACAGCCGAGAGGGTGGGATGGGGGGTGGGAGGGAGGCTCTAAAGGGAGGGGATTTATACATATACTTATGACTGATTCACACTGTTGTAGGGACAGAGACCTATACAATATTGTAAAGCAATTATCCTCCAATTAAATGCTAAAAAGGGCTTCCCCGGTGGCTCAGTGGTAATCTGCCTGCAAAGCAGGAGATGCAGGTTTGAGGTCTGAGTTGGGAAGATCCCTGGAGGAGGACATGGCAACCCACCTCAGTATTCTTGCCCAGAGAATCACATGGACAGGGGAGCCTGGCAGGATACAGCCCATAGGGTCATAAAGAGTCAAACGTGACTGAAGTGACTTAGCATGCATGTAAATGTTTAAAAAAAATTGTTTTTAATCTTCAGTAGGATCCTATGGAATTGCCTCTAAACCTAATCATCTCTAATCTCAATTTTCACAGTCTGGATTATCCATTCTAACGTCTCTACAAAAGTCATTCTCGGCCAGAGTATTATAGTCTATATGTGGGTTCTGAGTCCTTGACAAATGTATTCAAAATGTGAAATGATTTTAGGGGGATACTTAAGTTAAGCATGTACTGTGATAGGATAATTCTTTTCAAACAGAGCACCGAAGGAATGGGTCCTGTGAAGTGAACAATAGCAGAATCCAATCTGTTGTCTAGTGAGAAAGAAGAAGACACAGTTTTAGTCTAAAGGAAGGTGGGTAGCAAAGGAAGAATCTGGTGTTTGCTGAAAATTATTGGCACGTCCTTTGTGAAAATAACAAAGAAAGTTCAAAGTAGAATTTGCATAGAAATTCTTCTATGCAAACTATTGAGGTTCTGAAAGAGTGAATAATTACAGACCTTTCAACACACTCATATCAGAGTCTGATTGTGCTCCAATTTTTGCTTATCATGTGTTGTTTTGGAACTTTGCTTCAGCTCTGCTAACTAATATCCTGGTACTTGAATTAAACCATATATTCAAAAAGACTGAGAACTACAGCTGTGCAAGATCATAAGTCTTAATCCCATCCAGCAAGAAGACAGCTACTGAAGAAAAAAGATCTTGTTCTGTAATTGTTGTGTTTAATAGCCAGAGAGAAGCATTCTAACAAAATATCACTTATAACCGATTTTAGTCAGTGACTTATATTTCCTACAAATAATTCATTCAGACGTAGAAAGTCAAAGCCAGCATGACCCACTAGCTCTTGAGAAAGTTTATTTTCCTTTTGTGTTTAAATACTTGTCAAAGAACCTTTGATTCATTCTGAGCCACTATAAAATCGGGCACATTTTATATTTCCTCGGTACGTGTATTTCAAAGAGGAGGGACGAAGACTTTTATTTTTGTGAAAAAGAAAACAAGTTTATATTCTGAATGATGGGGCTGTGGGGACACAAATAGTTTGAAATGTGAGGAGAAGAGAAACGGTGTGGGACCGTGGCTGAAAGTTCCCACTGGGACTGAAGGAAAACTGTCAGGAACCTGGTTCCCGATGGCAGGACCAGATTGAGGGAGGAAGTTGGAGGCCACACATATTTCCTGTTCATGTTGATTCCAATGTGGTGGTTTTGGTTGGTGGGTGGCAATGGCCTTCTCAGGTGGTGCTAGTGGTAAAGAACTCATCTGCCAACGCAGGAGACGGCAGGTTCGATCCCTGGGTTGGGAAGATCCCCTGGAGGAGGGCATGGCGACCCACTCCAGTATCCTTGCCTGGAGATGCCCAGGGACAGAGGAGCCTGGCGAGCTGCAGTCCACGGGGTCTCAAAGAGTCAACAGAAGCGAGTTAGCACACATACACTATAAAAGATTTTCCAGGTTTTGACCAAATCAAAAATTTTTTGATGAATGTGTGTGTTTGATTATTCAAAAGCTTTCTTAAGGTAGCATTCACAAGCCAAAAAATGGAACTGTTTTAAGTATACAATTGGATGATTCCTAGCAAATTTAGAGACTTGTGTAACCATCGCCACATGGAATTTTAGAACATTTTTACCGCCTCAAAATTTTCCTCACACCCTTTCACAGTCAGTCTTGCAGCCCACTCCCAGCCCCAGGCACCGCTGATATGCTTTCTGTCATCATAAATCGAGTTTTCCGGACATAGCGTATAAACGGAACAACGCGATATGTGCTCTTTGCATTAACTTGGGGTAATGTTTTGGAGGTCCATCCCTGTTTTATTGTGCAATAAAAATTGTCATATATTAAGTTTAAATTTCCATTCAGTTCAGAATGCTTCTTTCTTTCCTTTGTCATTTCTTCTTTTGAGGTTTGAATTATTTAGAAGTGTATTGTCTAATTTCCAAATAGGCATTTCCCCAATTTTTTTCTTCTGCCCATTTCTAATTTTACTTCATTGTGGTTGGAGAAGGTACTCTGAATAATTTCAGTCCATTTTAAGTTTACTGAGAGTTGTATAACCTAGCATCTCTTCTAGCTTAGAGACTATTCTATGAGTGTGTGTGTGCGTGCGTGTGTGTGCACGTGTGTGTGCATGTGTGTGTGTGTGTGCGTGTGTGTGTGTGCGTGTGTGCGTGTGTGCGTGTGTATGTTTTAATTGTATTCTGATGTTCCTGCTAGACCATTCTATAAATATCAAATAGGACATGGTGGTGGTGAGTGTTGTTCAGTGTATTATTTTCTGTGTATTTCTATCAAATATTGAGACTGGGATATTGAACTCGGATTCCAGTGGTTGAACTGCGTAATTCACCCGTCATTCCTGTCAGTTTTTTCGTCACCTCTTTTGAATGCAGTTCTCTTGGGCGTGGGCGTGCTCAGTTGCTTCAGTCATGTCTGACTCCTCGTGACTCCCTGGACTGACGCCTGCTAAGTGCGCTGTCCATGGGATTCTCCGGGGAAGAATACCGGCGTGAGCTGCGATGCCCTCCTCCAGGAGACCTGCCCCACCCAGGGATAGAAACCACGTCTTCCGCATCTCCTGCGAGGCAGGCGAGCGCTTTACTGCTGAGCCACGGGGAAGCCCTCTCGGGTGAGTGTACTTGCGTAAGTGCTAGATCTTCCTGACATGTTGACCTTTTTATCTCTATAAAACGTCCCTAAGTCTAGCAGTATTTTTTTGCCTTACCGCCTATTTTCTCAGGTACTAACATAGACAGTCCAGCTCCCCTACAGTTACTATTTGCAGAGTACATATTTTTTTTCTGTCCTTTCCATTTGACTGTTTGTACTTCTGATTCTAATGTGTTTCTCTTATACACGATTGGATCCTGATTTTTTTATCCAGTCTTACGATCTGTACTTTTTGATTAGAGTACTTCATTCAAGTACATTCAATGTGATTATTGATGAGGATGGCGTTGTCTTCTGATTTCCCATTGCTTTTCCATATGTTTCATTTTTGTTCTCTTTTACTGCTTTATATTAAAATGAATTTTTGTATACAATTTTAGTTTCCTATTGATTTTTAAAGCTCTTTTATAGTGGTTGCTCTAGGGATTACAATATGTATCTTAACTTCTCAAAATCTACGTTAGGTTAATACTGGCATTTCCAATAAAATACAGCAGATCTACTGAGGTACAGCTCCTTTTCCTGTCCATTTCTTAGAGCTCTGCTTGTCATATACATTACATGTGTATATATTAGAAAGCCATGAATATGGTGCTATAATTATTGCTTATAACTTTGGAAGAAATTTTAAATCAAAATTTCTATATTTACTCCCATATCTTCCATTTCAAGCGCTCTTTACTTCTTCTTCTTTATTTGAGCTATCATTTGGTGTAATTCTTTCGGTCAATAGGACTTTCTTTAGCATCTCATCTAAAATTGTTCAGTCAATTCCCTCAGTCATGCTTTATCTAGGCATGCCTTTATTCTTCATTCATTTATGAAGAACAGAATACTGAACATAGAATATTTTTGCTTGACACCTTTTGTTTTATTTTATGTGTTTTTCTGCAGGACTTTAATTTTGTCATTTCATTACTTCCAGGCCCCCATTTTTCTTTTTAATAATAAGTCAGCTTTTAATTTTATTGTTATTGTGTACACAAGTCAGTTTTCTCTTGATGTTTTTAAGATCATCTCTTTGTCTTTCAACAGTTTTAACCATAATATGGTAAGCATGGGTCTCTTTGTATTTATCCTTTTGAGCTTCTTGAATCTGTATAGCAATCTCTTTCATGCAGTGTTGGAAATTATGAGCATCTATTCCTTAAATATTTTCCTACCCCCTTCTCTCTACCCTTTCTTCTCCAGGCTCCTGTACCTGTATGTTAGTAGGCTTGCTGTTGTCTGAAAAGTCTTTGATTCTCTGTTCATTTTCCTTTAAGTTTTCCTCCCTGATTTTCACTTTGGTTGATTTCTTGGGGTCATTTTCTAGAGCTATGAAGTGATTGGTTTTGACAGTTTTGTCCAGTTTCACAGTGGTTTCAGGAGGAGGGTAATCGTGGGCATCTCCTCTGCGAGAGATCTGTAGTCTCGTCCACATTTTAAGAAATACTGACCTGGAACCCTCTGTATGTGGGGCATTACTCCTATAATCCTTCCCCAGTGGCCCTGCTTCTCACACTCGCTAGTTACAGCATTCAGTGTGAAGGCCATCCCGCATGTGGCTGTATGTCCCTTGCTCTCTCTGCTTTCTGTCAAATGTTAGGACAAACATTTCACATCTTTTACCTGATACATAACTCAGTGATAATTTGAATGACAGCCTTTCTGGAGCTGCAAAGAATATAGATCTTGTTTGCTTCACCATAGAGTCACAGTGTTCTGGAGTCTAAGTCATGTCATCATTGATTTAAAAGCAGCTACTCAGTCCTTTAGTACTGGTGATGCTCTGGGGGAAAATACTAGACCATCACTGTCCAGCAATGACAATAAAGAGGGCTGTATTACAATGCATTGGTCACTGACTGCTGTAGCCCTTATCATGCCTGGACCCCATCACTCAAACTCCTGTAGTGCTCCTGATATAAAAACTTTTCAGAGATTGAAAGTAATGGATCTCCTCGTGGGCAAATAGCAAATGCCTGGGACTATTATTTCAGAATCTCTAAGATACGTATGGAGAGGAAACACCTCAAACACAAAGTTCTGGATGAAATCTTTTTAGTTGTCCCATTAGGCTCGTACTTTTAAAAGATGATGTGACTAGCTGGACAGAAAAGATTGACTGAGTACCATGAAATAAATGGGAAGCAAAGCCTCACAGGGGAAGAGGGACTTGCATAGGACATATCACCTTTTGACCTTATGGTAATTAAGGGGGTGTGCTCCTGAGAAGCAGAGGCCTCTCAGTAAAAGGACAGACTGTAAGGGAACTAGTGTTTCCTGAATTCCTTTAAGACAGAGGAGAAGGAAGTTTATGTAAAGAAACAGAAGGATAGAGGTGGTTGCTGACAGATGGAGGCTCCAGAGGACATTGTCAGACATGATAGAGCAAGGGAAGTTGGCAGAAAAATCAGACGAGGGGTGAGAATTCTGCAAACAAAAATATAACCTGAGGGCCTGACATTTGGGAATGAGGGTAAGAAAAAATTTTCTCCTGTCCAAAACAGGGGCACAAAATCGCAAGGTAAAGAAAAGAAGAAGAACTCCAACGTTATCTTCAATACTAAGTGTACCTTAAAGTGAATTAAGTGAATTAATAACTACAGATTAGTAACTAACCTTGTCATCATTATCAATATCATCACATTATTATTATATTAAGTGACGCTTTATTTGGGAGTATTAAAATACCCAGTGTGACTAACAGAGTTTACTTTCAGGTTTCAATGTTGTTATTGTGAAAAGTCAAATGTATACCTGGAAAATCGTTGTTCTCAGGTGACTCCTCTCAATTCATTGTAGCCCTGGGGCATTTTTGGAGGCAGATATTTGTGCAAAAAGGGAGCCAATGAATAGTGCAAATGCTACTAAAAAAATTAGCGTGTCTTATGAGAAGGCACAGATGTTAACGTATCAGATGCAAGGAAAGGGAACTCTAACTAATTGGATCCTATTCACCCTCTGTCAGTTTCATTTAAGAAGACATTTAAACAGTACACAGCTGGAATTTGGAAGATCTCCTTAAACGAGACTCCATAAAACCAAGCTAGTTTAGAGTACTTCTGTGTCTACTTCCTGTTTCTTTGTTTCTAGCTTGCTTTGGCCATTGACGTGAAGATGTTAGTAGCTTTAGAGTATTTTATTAAGCAAACAGGAAAAGTTCCTAAAAGATATGAAAGTTTAGAGAATTGACACTGAGAATTAAAAGTTATTGGGTTTCCAGTTTCAAACAGACTCAATCAGGCAAGGAGTATTCCCAAACCAACTTATGAGACTCCATAAAACCAAGCTAGTTTAGAGTACTTCTGTGTCTATTTCCTGTTTCTTTGTTTCTAGCTTGCTTTGGCCATTGACGTGAAGATGTTAGTAACTTTAGAGTATTTTATTAAGCAAACAGGAAAAGTTCCTAAAAGATACGAAAGTTTAGAGAATTGACACTGAAAATTAAAAGTTACTGGGTTTCCAGTCTCAAACAGACTCAATCAGGCAAGGAGTATTCCCAAACCAACTTCATTTTGCAACTGAGTATAAAAGAATCATGAGTTTAGACTTGAAAGTGATCTGAGATTTTATTTAGTCCGACTCATTCATTTTGCAAGCTAGAAAAATGAATACTCAGAGGTGAAATGGCCTGATGAAAATCACAAAGTGATGAAAATCATGAAGTGATTTTCATGAAGGGCCTTCCCTAAAATCAAGATTTCTTTAAATTGAGGTTGGGTTTTCACTTGCTCCGATGTGTCTTTGTGACCCCATGGACTTTACCCTGCCAAGCTCATGGAATTATCCAGGCAAGAATACTGAAGTGGGTTACCATATCCCCCTCTATCCTAGTTTAGTCCTGTTTTAATATCTCATCTTGCCTCCCTCTCAGATCACATGAGGTTAAGATGTAATCATCTCTTTTAAAATTTTACATGGGAATATAGTTTATTAACAATGTTGTGTTAGTTTCAGGTATAGAACAAAGCAACTCAGTCATACATGTATATGTATCCATTCTTTTTCGAATTCTTTTCCCAATTAGGTTGTTACAGCATGTTAAACAGAGTTTTCTGTGCTATGCAGTAGATCCTTGTTGGTTATTCATTTTAAATATAGTAGTGTGTACGTATTAGTCCCAAACTCCTATGCTTCATAAGTTCCCAAGGAAACAGAATTTGTGATTTCTCTTTGATCCACATTGTGATACTATCTAAAACAGTATCAAAACTCCATGAGGCTTAAGATTGACTTTTAAATAAAAACACCATAAAAGTCTGCATGTACATTGTGTGTACTTTTCTATCCCCATACTGCCAGGGGAGGTGGAAAAAAATAAATAAGCCAGGGTTTTCCAGGTGAAAACCAGTTGTTAGAATTCTTTCTCCATTGAGTCACAGGCAGATCACCCCGAGTGAGTCTGCGGCACTAATTCTATAAATCAAGTAACTCATGGCTACCCCAGCCCATTAAGTTTATCATGTTGTCAATATGGCCCATGTTCCACTGGTCTAGTCAATGACTCAGCTAAGTATGACAGACAGTTTTCAAAAGTATCTTGTGGTCCTTGTAATTTATTCCACATTTTCCTCAAAAAGCTTTAACTTTCCTGACCTGGCCACACACACAGAATACAGATGTCACAAGCGGATTTCACTTCAGTACCTAAGAGAGTATCCGACACAGAAGTGGCAGCTTCTCTGCTCACATCCATGCTCTCAGTTGCTTGCTTGCTTGCTGGTTTTAAAACATTGCATTTACCATGTGTGGTGTTCAGGTATTCATATTCTGGACAATAAGCCTATTCTCTCGATTCTTGTTAAATTAAAGTTTAAAAAAATATTTGGGAATAAAAGCAAAACTTCCTTCAAAAGAGTATGCTAAGAAGAAATTTGAAATAAAAAGACGATCCTTCTAGTTTAAAAAATATTTACTCCACCAACAAAGAGCCTTGAGACTGATATGCCCGTCACCTTTTAAGAGCTAGTGATTCAATAAATACTGAATAGCTAGAACTCTGGCAGAATCCTCAGAAGGAACAGTCCTCTTTTACAGCCTAAGAGATGAACCACAAACCAGTCACACAGATAACTACCCTCCCACGTCTTCAGACACTTAACTCTGTGCCTAGCCCAGTCGATGGGTACATAAATCTGGGGAAGTGAAAAAGCAGACCCTCGGGGTCAGTTGCAGTCCTGAGAACAGTGGCCACTGGGGCCGATGGCTTCTGAATCAAATGTGGAGAAATTAGCTTTCCTGGCCAGCACTAGACTAGAAACTTAAAGCAGTCCTGGGCAGCAGACCGTATCCTCCGCTGGCTAGAGAAAAGCTGTAACGCATGTGTTCACAGCACGCATGCCCCCTGAACTGCACGACATACGGCTTTCAAGCTTTAAGAGACTGATGTCTTCATAGCCACACAGGCTTGCTGGAGTTGGCTGGGGTGAGCCAGTTTTTTGACTCACGGGCGCCCCCTGGGTAACTGGTCCATGGACACTGCCTGGGCTGCGGAGTAAGTGGGAGCCGGGATGAGGCATTGCAGCGAGTGCGGAGAGTAGGGAGCCTCCAGGCTGAACAGCTTTCTTCCTTCCTGGCAAACTGTAAGGTGCCTGACATCACAGAACCTGCTGTGGAAGCTGCCTGGGGCTGTGGGAGGTGCCAGGGTCACTGGAGGAGGCAGGCAGGAGATGAGCAGGGTCTGGGTTCGTGGAGGCCGACTGGGAACCTGTTTTCACGGATATCCATTTAGGGCCGTTGGAGCCAGCTGGTGCCAAGGTGAAAAGAGCGGGCATCCTGGGTTCAGGGGAGCCTTCAAGGAGCCACAGGAGGCTCTGGGGGTTAGCCTGGTGCCGGGCCTTGGGGTCCCTGGGATCCAGTGTTCACTCTAGTCTCCATCTCCCATGGGGAGGATCTCTCTCTCTGGGCTGGGCCGTCTGGGATTGGAGGGGGGACGGTGGCAGGGAAGGTGTAAATCTATCTTTCCTGCCCTCCTCAGTGTAGCCTGTCTTTTTGCTGGGCTGTAATCCCTCACCTGGAATTCTTGCCTCTTGTGAAAGTACTTTGGCGTATAGATAGTTGTTCAAATTGATGGTGTTTTTGGTGACACAATTGGTAAAGAATCTCCCTGCCAATACAGGAAATCCAAGAGAGGCGGGTTCTAGCCCTGGGCCGGGAAGATCCCCTGGAGAAGGAAATGGCAACCCACTCTGGTAGTTCCTGACTGGAGAATTCCATGGACAGAGGAGCCTGGCGGGCTACCGTCCATGGGGTCGCAGAGAGTCGGGTGTGCTGAGCACACACACGTTGCAGGGGCGAGCGTGGACCTTCCTAGCCTGCCATTTTGCTGACATCACTCCTCAGCCTTTTCTTTTCATGCTACCAGACAGATTTACTAATATTTCTGCATGTTAGTGCTGTGTAATAACATCTCTCAGGAACAACATTTTCAACATAATATAATCTGAATTGTTGTTGTTCAGTTGCCCAGTTATGCCCAACTCTTTGCGACCCCATGGACTGCAGGGTCAGGCCTCCTTGCCCTCCCATCTCCCAGATAATATTACCTAAATAATAACATTTCAATGTTCTAATTACTTTATTTATCCTGTAGATATTTTTGAATGCAGGCTTCTCCCCTCCCAGAAAATTTGCTAGCAATTCTGAATCACATTTCTGTATCCACTGTAGCTCTCCAGGCAGGCAGAAAATACGGAAACCCAGGTTTGACAGACCGGACGGTGTCTCTGTAGGTGAACACAGAGGCACCCCCTCCTTCAGTTTTCAGGATGGAATGAATCAGAATAGGACATTTTGGGGCTAGTTTCTGTTAAATCACATTTAAAACCCGTACCTACGCAATTCAAAATAAATTCCACGGCTTTACATACGATTACAATTTAAATAAATAAAGCTGAGTGCCAGGGAAAGAATTTACATTGAACAATAATCTTTAAAGCCTCCAAGCTGCCCATTCAAGGGAGCCAGGTAAAGCAGGGAGAAGGAGACAGGAGGGGACAGGTTTGGGAAAGTCAGAATTCCCCAAATGAGGTCTCCGCAAAGGATGGGCTGAGGAGGATCAGAGATGGAACCACTGAAGCGAATGATCTATCTTATAAATTAGACTTCAACTAGTGTAAACGCTGCAGAAGTGAGGGACCAATTGTTTTGGTAGCCTGTCAGAAATAATTTCAAACCTGACAAGACACGGAGCAGCGTGGTGTGATCTCCTAGCCTTCAGCCCTCACGCTGGGAGGGAAGCAGAGCAGAGCAGAGCATTGGAAATGCCGCTTCATGGAGGCACCGTGGCCAGATCCCAGTGCCCAGCCCTGCCATGCGCTTCACTCACCACCGCCCTCCCTCTCCTGGGTGCCCCTCCAGCCTCTCCTGGCCACCCTCCCTCGGTGGGTATAGAATTCAGGCTTTTATGGAATCAGGATGAGTTGATATAAGCAATAGCAACAAAAACAACATCAAAAGAAATTACACCACCATCCAACTATCTCATAACATCATTAGTGACCTAAATTAAAGCAAGATAATCGCCCCAGCAGACAACAAACAGCCAGGAAGAATACTAATAACGCTGAACGCTCCTTCCAGAGCTCTGCTGGCAGCCAAGCCTCACAATGCTCCTGCAATTTGCGTACAGATTGACTGACAAAGCTTTTTTTCCCCCCATGTTTGGAAAAATAAAACCCATGAAACTCACCTGGATGCTTTTTTGTTGGTCGTTTTCAGGATCTGTCTTGGGGAAGGAATAAAAGCAGAAACAGGACCCTTAAAGCTCAAGCTTGGCCGAATTTTGAGTAAGTCACTGTCACATAAAGTCTGAGAAATGCTAAATTAGCCATGGCTTTGATGAAAGAGCAAAAAGACTGTGATTTCTGACATATAGGTCAATGGCATATTGGCTGTGATTCACTTAATTTTCTGTAATAAATTGGGTAAGTGATTTCACCTCAATTTTTTTAATCCTCTACTAACACCAGCGACAGTTACGTTTTACATCAGCAACTTGTGGGCGATCCTAATGTTAAAAGTAGATGAATACTGACACGAACCTACTTTTCTTCCCTCGGATTCCTACGGTCATCTTTGAGATGAGAAATTTGAATAAAAGGATTAATCATAATTTCATGAATTGGGATAAACTAGTCCCCATAGGAATATTTCAGAGGAATAGTTAGGTGAGAACTTGTTGTAGGTTCTCATGAGTCACACTGAATGAAGTTAAGATTGGAAACAGAGCATCACTTTAACAAACCCAGCCGGATGCTTGCGCCACCGCTTGTGTGATAAATAGAAATGTGATACCCAGGGTAAGTTCTGCCTCTGGAGGCAATGAGAATAGGGATAAATAAAGGTGTATGAGGAAACCTAAGAATTTTTATTCCTTCTGCTTTTCCTTCAAAAAGGGATAAGCCATGCTAATTAGCTTCATGCAAATGTTTTTATGGCTGTCTTCACTTACTGCAATTTCATTCTCCATCTGCTTCCCTGTGAGGGCAAAAGAGAGAGGGCTTGTCCAGCAGGCCACCGTCTTGTGTTGTTCTCATGGATGCTTAACATGAAGCCAACCAGGGTATATTTCTGAGGGATGTGTGCTGGGCAGACTGCTAAACTTGACAGCAGGCAAGATCTAGAAACTCCCATATCCTGGTAGACTAGCATAACGCTTAAATCAAAAGAGTTCCATAAACCTTTGCAGAGTGAAAACTAGCAACCTCCGTGTGTTATACTGTCCTCATCTTGACTGAATCTATCAAAAGTGAAACCGCATGCTATTTCAGGATAGCCGGCGCTGACTTTCACTTGTCTCTCAGCATTTCATGGCACCCATTCCACATTTTCCCAGTAATCAGCTTTGGTACACCTGAGGACTGAGGAGCTACAGCAGGAGGGACCCAGGCCCTAGTCAGGACACCCTGACACTATTGTGTGGCAGTGGGGAGCTATTCTCCTGGAAAAGGAAATGGCAGCCCACTCCAGTACTCTTGCCTGGAGAATCCCATGGATGGAGGAGCCTGATGGGCTACAGTCCTTGGGGTTGCACAGAGTCAGACATGACTGAGCATGCACACACGTGGGAAGTTTACAACGGGTCTAGATCTCAGTGTCTCTATTTTGAAAATGGAAATAGCATCATGTGGAGCTGGGAAGGTTAAGGAGATAATGTATGTGCTTAGCATGACTCTGAGAAAGTATTAACAATGTACATTTTTGATAGCACTGGAAAAAGTAGCGGTCATTGTGTGGCTGTGTGCCTACATGCTAAGTCGCTTCAGTCATGTCTGGCTCTTTGTGACTCTCTGGACTGTGGCCACCAGCCTCCTTTGTCCATGGAATCCTCCAGGCAAGTTTACTGAAATGGGTTGCCATGCCCTCCTCCGGGGGATCTTCCTGACCCAGGAATTGAACCCATGTCTCCTGCAGCTCCCTCACTGTAGGCAGATTCTTTACCACTGAGTCACTGGGGAAGCCCTAGGAGCGTTGGTGAAAATGAAGGTGAAGTCGCTCAGTCGTGTCCGACTCTTTGTGACCCCGTGGACTGCAGCCCACCAGGCTCCTCTGTCCATGGGATTCTCCAGGCAAGAATACTGGAGTGGGTTGCCATTTCCTTCTCCAGGGGATCTTCCCAGCCCAGGGATCGAACCCAGGTCTCCTGCATTGCAGGCAGACACTTTAACCTCTGCTTCTGGTCTGGACCTCACCAGGAGAATCACTACCCTAATTTTACCCTCTTCTTGCACATGTGGGTGTGTGTGTTTCAATTCTCCCTACTTTGTGTTTTGAATGCAAATGAGCAAGCCAGTAGCCATGTGATTTTGAGGAAAGCACTTAAGTGGATCAAACTGGAGCCTAAAATGGACCAAAAAATCCTATTCTTTTGGCAGTTTCATTCAGCCTGCCAGCACGTATCAGTAAAGTCTTCTGAGGATGCCATAAAACCCTGAAAATGCCATCCTTCTACGACTCCTTCCCTGTGTTCAGTAACCCTTTCTTACAGCTAAAACCAGTTTACTATTGATTCAGGGAGAGATTAGATATTTAGACGACTGCCAGTCTGACATTAACAGAGTTAACTTTGAGAGAAACATCCATGTAGGTTCTGTTTATTACTTTTGCAATTAGATTTGCATACTGTTGATGCCTGCTCCCGGGGGTGCATTTGTGATATGGAGAAGGTAGGACAAAAACGAGGCCAGATCTATGGCAAAGTCCCATTTAGCCTACTTTTTCCTCCCTTGCTTACATTTGTTTCCCTACCCTGTGAATCAGATGAAAAGCAGGAAAAACAAAGAGAGGCAATAACAGTACTTAGGCTGGCTGGAAAATTCTAGTCCAAAACAGGAGGCTTGGTTTTGATTACATCTAGTAATCAAGCTATGTCACGTCAGGAAGCTTTGATCTGTGCGTTGAAAAGCTTGATTCTAGAGACTGTACGATCCATTGACTGGGACAAGCAGCCACAGTTCATCACTCTTTTTTCAGTATTATGGTGCTGGTTTTGAAATAGGAAAGACTACTTAGGATGACTGGGTTAGTTGGTTATTACTTGGGCAAGATTTGTTTTCTAGGCATAGTTGGGAAACAGCGCTTAAAAAGAAAAGCAATATCATACTACCAATGAATGGAGCAGGGAGTTCCAGTATATACCAATTACAAAGTACAGATGAGATTATCTTTACATTTCAAAAGACAGGAAATTAAATATCCTTAGATTTTACTCAGTTTCTACTCTTTTTAAATATCTGCATATATATACTAACCACACAAGACTTTGTATTCTGTGAGACGAGAGGTCACGCAGTTCACCACTTGGCTGTGGTTTTTCAGGGCCAGAACAGGACTGGTGCTAAGCACTCTCAAACTTCGGTTTGTATTGTTACTAATTGTTATGCACAGGAGAAATCTGTTTTAGAAGTCAGAAAACACCTTTGGTATTAAGCCACTATACACACACACACACATCATTTTTAAAGTATATAACTAGGAGTGTACACTTTCCAGGTGACTTAGTGGTAAAGAACCCACCTGCAGTGCAGGAGATATGGGTTTGATCCTTGGGTCAGGAAGATCCCCTGGAGGAGGGCATGGCAACCCACTCCAGTATTCTTGCCTGGAGAATCCCACGGACAGAGGAGCCTGGCGGGCTACAGTCCATGGGGCCACAAACAAAAAATAACCAGGAGTGTAAGCACTTGCTTATTCCCTAATTCTGAGGTTGCTAATTCAATGTTAAGTAAGGTCATTATCTGGAATATGTATTAGGTTAGTGCATTTATTCATGTCTTTTTTTACTATTGTTTTATGTATTTATAGGATGATTTATGTCAGATAGCTAAAGGGCTAGCTGTGGCTACTCAGATTCCTTCTGGCAAATTTGTCTTTATATATTGATACATCAACTGGTATTCGATGTTTCAAGTCATAGCTTTTGAAATAAAATGAATGAAATACCACAAACCAGTAAGTAAGGAGACGGATTTTTAAAGCCATATTAACCCATGTGAACTGATTGACAGTTAGTGACAATGGGACATTTCCTACGATTTTGCAGAATTAGCAGCAGCAGCAGTTTACGTGAGCTTACTTTGCATATCATTGTCTGCCAGAAAATATGGCCTGAGAAAAAAATGCATTGATTATTTTTTAAATTGCATTAATTCTCTGGAAGAGTCAAAGACCACTTAAAAAACCCTCACCAATTAATTTCTTATTTTCAAAGGACTGTATAAAATCATAGTCTTTAGTACTAAAAGTAAATTTTAAAAAATCACTGCCAAGAGAAAAACTTGAGATCATGGTGTCCTTTGAGGCAACTGGGAGCTTTCTGGCATTTGTAAACCTTTAACATAAATTTGAAAATAGAAATAAAAGTAAGCCTTTGATTTAGAAATAGCTGTACCACACCCTGAAATGGGCTCTGCTGGAAACAGAAGCAAGAGACGGAGTCTAGTACTGATGGTTGGACTCTCTTAAATGGCCTCTATCACATTTATTCAGATGTCCATTTCCTAAAAGGAGTGAGTTATGCTGTGCTAATGGCTCACCTGGGGAAAAAATGAAAACTCAGTTCAGAAATGAATGATTAGAATGTGTTTTTTGAGAATATAAAATAGAGATAACTTGACTTTGATCATCATTTTCCCTAACAACAAGAATCCTTTGACTCCCAGTATTAAGCTTTATCTCACTAAGCAAGATACATGCTTGAGTATGTTGTCGGAATAAATGGTGCCATGAAAATAATCTCTCATTGTGTTTAACAATCTTCTCAAATACGATTAAATGTAGGAATGAGCTATGATAAAACACCCCTCTCTGACAGAACAAATTTGAGCAAGATGAAAAAGGAGGTGAAGGCTTGCTGGGAAGGCTGCTCTAAAAATGGTACCCCCACCCCAGCCCCTGTGTTGCTCCTTGGTTATGGAGATTCTGTGGGTTGTCACTCAACTTTGATGCTTTTCATTAAACAAATAACTGATGTTTTTTTGAAAGTCTTCATTGTTATAGTGTTGCTTCCATTTTATGTTTTGTATTTTTTTGGCCACAAGGCATGTGGGAATTTTAACTCCCTAACCAGGAATGGAACCCACCAACCCTGCAGTGGAAGATGAGGTCTTAACTCCTGGACCACTAGGAAGTCCTATAAATGACGGATATTTTTAAGAGAGGTTACTGACATCCCTGGAGAAGGCAATGGCACCCCACTCCAGTACTCTTGCCTGGAGAATCCCATGGACAGAGGAGCCTGGTAGACTGCAGTCCATGGGGTTGCTGAGGGTTGGACATGACTGAGCGCCTTCACTTTCACTTTTTACTTTCATGCATTGGAAAAGGAAATGGAAACCCACTCCAGTGTTCTTGCCTGGAGAATCCCAGGGACTGGGGAGCCTGATGGGCTGCCATCTATGGGATCGTACAGAGTTGGACATAACTAAAGTGACTTAGCAGCAGCAGCAGCAACTAACATCCCATTTTAATCAATCTGATTTGGAAATGATATTTAAGTGTCAGGAATGGAAGAAGGTGTGGTGGATAGTTTGTTTCTTCCTGAATGGAGGGTCTTTATACAGAGATAGCCTTGTTGATAGAAGTAAGACCCAAGCAAGCTTTGAGGTTAGCGCTCTTCCCTATAGACCAGAGGGCAAGAAGGAGGAGGCTCCCAGACAAAGACAGAAAATAAGGGCTACATATTCTCCTTCCTTCATTTAAAGAAAAGCAAAGTGAGTTATCTGGGTGCTGACTGGGTCTCCATATGTGAGAAGGGTCTTCTAGCAGCAGATCTCAGAAGGTGCATTTTCTGAGTACCCTGGGGTGTTGGGGAGGCCCTTGTAGCCTTGAGGGCAGGGCAGCTGGACATAGTCCTTTCTCTTGCATAGTGTGGCCAGGTACGTGGAGATGAGGCAACTCAGTCACAATTAACCTACGGCCTATTTTTAAAGAAATAATAGCTGCAAGTCAGACTCACTTTTAGTCAAAACTAGTCCCTGGTATACCAGGCTAACCTGTTACGCTATGTGTATGCTTAGTTGCTCAGTCGTGTCCGACTCTTTGCAACCCCATGGACTGTAGCCAGGTTCCTCTGTCCATGAGGATTCTCCAGGCAAGAATGCTGGAGTGGGTTGCCAGCCCTCCTCCAGGGGAATCTTCCCAATCCAAGGATCGAACCCAGATCTCCCACATTGCAGGCAGATTCTTTACCATCTGAGCCACTAGTGAAGCCCAAGAATATTGGAGTGGATAGCCTGTTCCTTCACCAGTGGATCTTCCTGACCCAGGAATTGAACCAGGGTCTCCTGCATTGCAGGCAGATTCTTTGCTAGCTGAGCTACCAGGGAATTCCATTATGCTGTAACCAAGCTTCATCATCTAGCTTGTAGCCAAGCCTACAGACCACAAAGCCCATGGGAAGCAGAAAGTCCCCTTTCAGTTTTCAGGCATACTGATCCCAAGGAGAATACACTTCAAATTATGCTGAATTTGTCTTGCACTGAAGGTGATAAAAATCCTCAGAAGGAACTGGAAGAAGGATATCTATGACAGGATACTTCTGAGAGAGTGTAAACACATCTTTAGTCTCCATTTTGTCTATAAGTAGAATCTGATTTTCTCTAGCATTTCTTAGGCTGATGTTTCAGAAATCTTTGTGCGACCTCTGTATCTCTTGATGATTGGAGCCAAGACTGATTCTGTTTTGATTCTGTTTTCTTTGACTCCCTCTCATTCCCTCAGGCTGCCCTGGTGGCTCAGATGGTTAAGAATCCACCTGCAATGCAGGCGATACTGGTTCAATCCCTGGGTTGGGAAGATGCCCTGGAGAAGGGAATGGCTGCTGCCTTCAGTATGCTTGCCTGGAGAATTCCATGAACAGAGGAGACTGGCAGGCTACAGCCCATGGGGTCGATAGGAGTCAGACATGACTGAGCGACTGACACAGCGACCACACACCATTCTCTCACTTTCTCACTTGAGACACCCTGGCTGGATACAGAGGGTACTTCTCACCATGCATTTGTTTAAAGGGCACTGTCCTTCAGTGAACCACAACTAAATATTCTGGCCAGTGCATCTCGTCACTTGTCCACATAGGCTTATGTAACATGCACGCCCTTTTCCTCCCAGCTCGGCTCTAACATCAAACAAAAGGCCCAGGGATGTGTACTTTGGTCTATTTTCAATTCAGTCTCTTTGTATGAAGGAATTATGGAATATCCCTGCTGTATACCACACTACCCACACTACCCAAAGCAGACAATTTGGGAAATAGATTGCCATTGAAATGGGAAATATCCAGTATTTTAATAGCAAGCATAACAAGTTGGGGGAAGTTGTATTTATCTACAAGCTTTTGTAAAGTTAGAAGCTGAACTCCTGATCCTCTCTTTGGTACAAAGTGTTATCTTCTTCTTCACACACATTCTGCTTTTTCTGCTCCCAGAAATTCCTTTGAGATGAACAAATGATCCATTTGCTGCAAAGGTAAATGGATTGTACACATGAATGATACTATGGTTGTTAATTTACCAGACGATATTGACATCAAATGAGGATTTCTATTTGCATGGGAAACATTGTCATTTCTGTTAAAGTGAGGGGAACTTTCCTCATCTTTGTAAAAGAGTTCTTTACTCAGAACATAATGGCTAGAAGCATAAAACCGAATGTTTCCAGCCTTCTCTCCCGCTTATGGCCCCACCTGCCTGCAGGCGTACTGCCACTCCAGTTGTGTCTGACTCTTTGCAACACTGTGGACTGTAGCCCTCCAGGCTCCTCTGTCCATGGGCTTCTCCGGGCAAGAATACTGGCGTGGGTTGCCATGTCCTCCTCCAGGGGATCTTGCCTACCCAGGGATCGAACCCCATCTCCTATGTCTCCTGCTTTGGCAGGTGGATTTATTACCATTAGCTCCACCAGGGAAACCCCTTATGGCCCTACACACATGTAAATGTTGTCTTTGGTTTAAGACATCTCCTTCAGTTGTACGCCCTTTGGCTTGCCCCACTGAATATAAACGAAGCGAAAGTGAAAGTGAAGTCACTCAGTCGTGCCGGACTCTTTGCGACCCCGTGGACTGTAGCCCGCTACGCTCCTCCATCCATGGGGTTCTCCAGGCAAGGATACTGGAGTGGGTTGCCATTTCCTTCTCCAGGGAATCTTCCCGACCCAGGAATTGAACCCACGTCTCCCGCATACCAGGCAGATGCTTTAACCTCTGAGCCACCAGGGAAGCCCTGAATATAAACAAACCTCTCTCTAAATGTAGACGGATCAAACGGTGGAGATCTAAAACATCTCAATAACCTTTTATTCAAGCCAACGTCACTACTCTGAAAATTAGTGAAACAGAAATTATTGCACCAGGAAAATCGTGTTCATTTTGCTTCATTGTGTGTAAGCGAACCGAGAGGGAGCATAATTCTGTAATTTTCAAGTGAGGAATGGAGGGAAGCAGGTTTCTAGGCATTTAACGATTTCAGCGCTTATGCTAGTGACAAACGTTGTCTGCACAGTGATGGAGCCATAATGGGGCCTTACCCCACTGAGCATTTCATTAGTTGCTATATTGGAAACTTTATTTCATCGAAGGAAATTCCTAAACATGGACTATACTTAGTCTTTCAGGACAAGTCAAACAAGACATAAAAAGAATATGAAATAAACCACTCGCTTATGTTGCATATTAAAAGAGAGATTCTCACTGTGAAATTCTATCTACATTCCTTGTCGATTATATGCTAAAAGAAATACATAAATTTTCAAGTGAAGACTTTTTTTCTCGGAGACGTAAGACCAAACTTGGTTGACTACATAAAATTGTGTACAGCCTGAAGCAATTATGTACACATATATACACTTGATAATTGATTGAAACAGGAAATTATGTCCTTTAGGATACAGTAACAAGTTGGTTTTCCTAATAATTTAATACATTTTCATTCCAAGTAGCTTAAGCAAAGCAATGAGATCAAGAGATAATTCATAAAAGACACTCTTTAAATAGAAATGACCCTACAGTTTAATATGGATCAACTGGCTTCCTAATAGGAAGTTGTAGTATTGCAATGTGATAAGAAATAAATATTTATTTGTCCTCTGTGGCTTCTGGCATAAAAGCCTCTAAAACCCTTGGACTTGCCTGGGTGATAAGGGTGAGAGGAGCCTCTTTTGTTATTCACAATAAGCCCCTTTCAACCATAGGTGGTTTATGCTAATAAGGTGATTCTTGGTGGACCTCTGGATTGCCCAGTTAGGGGCTGGTTGCCAAAGGAATCAATCAGGTACTTAGAGGTTTGGAACTTTAGCCCTATCCCAGCACTCTGGGATTAACTCCGGTCAATCACCAATCTCCGATAATTCAATCAACCATCCTTTAGTAATGGAATTTACATAAAACCTAAAAAACAAAGTCCAGAAGGCTTTCAAATTGGTGAACGCTCAGAGTTGCTGGGAGAGTGGTGGGCCCAGAGAGGGTATAAAAGACCCATGTCCCCACCTATGAAGTAACTGACCACACACATTTCTTTCATTTGAATATCCTGAGTTGTATCCTTTTCAGTGATCTAATACATACACTGCTGTCCTGCATTCAAGGAAAGGGTTGCACCTGAGGAAGGATTCTGGGCACCCTCTGCATCAGACTGACAGGAGGCCCTGTGATTGGCAGCTGAAATGGGGGTGTGGACAGCCTTGTGGTACTGAGCCCCAGCCTATGGGCTCTGCGCTAACACCGGGTACTTAGTGGAGGAATGGAACTTTGGACACCCATTTGGAGACTAGGGCTTCCCTGGGGTCTCAGATGGTAAACAAGCCACCTGCAATGTAGGAGACCCGCGGTTCAGTCCCTGAGTTGAGAAGATTCCCCTGGAGAAGGAAAGAAAGTGAAAGTGAAGTTGCTCAGTCGTGTCTGACTCTTTGCAACCCCATGGACTGTAGCCCACCAGGCTCCTCCGTCCATGGGATTTTCCAGGCAAGAGTACTGGAATGGGGTGCCATCGCCTTCTCCAGGGGGTCTTCCTGACCCAGGGATCAAATCCGGGTCTCCCACATTGTAGGCAGACGCTTTTACCTTCTGAGGCATCAGGGAAGTCTAGCTGCCAACTCCAGTATTCCTGCCTGGACGATTTCAAGGGCAGAGGAGCCCGGCAGGGTACACTGTATGGGATCACAAAGGGTTGGGCACGACTGAGTGACTAACACTGTTACTAAGTTAGAGAATTGGTTGTGAATGTGAAAAAAATCTGACACACTTGCTATCAGAGTGATGTGAGTAAAAATATATCATAGAAGCTTCTTCCAATATGTAACTTCCAATTACATAGAAAACTCCCAATATCTTGAACTCACGTGTTCAAGTTGCCAATGGTTCTTAGGAGAGAAAAAGAAATAGAAAACCAGTATTTCCAGCACTAGATAAAATTCCTACTTTCCACCCAAGACAGGCAAGACTACAAACTCCAGAATTTGTTTCAGAATTGTCAGTGTCCTACCCATCCATCACTTAGCAAATATCAATAAGCACAACAGAGGATTTCCAGAGCAGATCAGAGTCCTGTTTTAACAACATACCCCAAATTTCATTACGTTTCATTTTCATTCAGTTTGAAATATTTTCTCATTTTTCTTGTGATTTCTTCTTTGACCCAGAGATTTGACAAATATATAGTATTTAATTTCCAAAAATTTAAGATCTTCTTAAATATCTTACTGTTACACATTTTTAATTCAATTCTACTGGGGTCAGAGAACATACTCTGTAAGATCCCAATCATGTTAAATGTATGGACACATTTTATGGCCCAGCATAAACCTTGATGTGTATACTGAATGTATTTGAAAACAGTGTGTATTCTGCAGCTACAGTCAGTAGTATTCTGTAATTATCAAGATAATTAATAGTGTTCATATCTTCTATGTCTTCTGAGTTTTAACATTTTGCTTATTTGTTCTGTCAGTTGTTAAGAGAGTGGCATTAAAATCTGTAACTATAAATGTAAAATTACATGTTTATTTCTTTGATTCTGTCAAATTTTACATATTTTTTATGCTTGTCATAATTTCTTGATGGGTACATTAATCATTTTGAAATGTTTCTCCTTATCTCTTATAATACACTTTAAGTCTATTATCTTACATACTAGATAGTCACTCCAGTCTTGTTAGCACTTACCTACCATGAATTTTTCCTCTCATGACTTCTAGTCTCCCAACACTACTTCCCGTGATTTATTTATGGGATGTGAACATCCTGTCTTCACATTCTTGACCTCTTCCAGAGCAGAAATCTTGGTTCCAAAACAGGGAAATGCTTTCATCAGGAGATCCAGTAAGTTTTCCACTGACCTTGGAGCTATGATGTACTCTGCATATATAAGTTAAATAAGCAGGGTGACAATATGCAGCCTTGATGTACTCCTTTTCCTATTTGGAACCAGTCTGTTTCATGTCCAGTTCTAACTGTTGCTTCCTGACCTGCATATAGGTTTCTCAAGAGGCAGATCAGATGGTCTGGTATTTTCATCTCTTTCAGATTTTTCCACAGTTTGTTGTGATCCACACAGTCAAAGGCTTTGCATTGTCAATAAAGCAGAAACAGATCTTTTTCTGGAACTCTCTTGCTTTTTCGATAATCTAGCGGATGCTGGCAATTTGATCTCTGGTTTCTCTGCCTTTTCTAAAACCAGCTTGAACATCTGGAAGTTCATGGTTCACATGCAAAGAGATCCAACCAGTCTATTCTGAAGGAGATCAGCCCTGGGATTTCTTTGGAAGGAATGATGCTGAGGCTGAAACTCCAGTACTCTGGCCACCTCATGCGAAGAGTTGACTCATTGGAAAAGACTCTGATGCTGGGAGGGATTGGGGGCAGGAGGAGAAGGGGACGACAGAGGATGAGCTGGCTGGATGGCATCACTGACTCGATGCACATGAGTTTGGATGAACTCCGGGAGTTGGTGATGGACAGGGAGGCCTGGCATGCTACAATTCATGGGGTCACAAAGAGTCAGACACGACTGAGCTACTGAACTGAACTGAACTGGAGCTATGATGACTGCCTGGTCACTTTGGACAAGGAAAAGAACTGCTTGTGCCCTGGGATGTGCTGTGCTGTGCTTGGTCCCTCAGTCGCGTCTGACTCTCCGAACCCGTGGACTGCATGTAAGTCAGTCTAATGCGGACAGGGAGGGGTAACTGACCCATAGGATTCACGGGGGTATCTTTTGGTGTTTCTGTTTCTGGCGATAACAGTAAACAGTTGTAGCAACTATGGTCCAACAAAGACAAGATGCAATTATCTTAGACTGCTCGGGAATGCAGATCTGGGTTTCCAAACCAATCAAGTTACCCAGATGAGTCTAAACACCAGTGGAAAGTGTAGAAATTCTAGAAAGGGGGGTAGAAGATTATGATGAACATCAGTAATGTCCTCAAGTCCAGCTGAGACAATACCAACAGCAATTTTTTCCATTAACCCTTTTAAAAAATACCCTTGCATTCATTGAAGAAACTAGCCTTTCTGCAGTGCATACTCTGGACTCCTTTATTGTAAATTAATTGACCATATATTCACGGGTTTGTTCCTGGGTCTCTGTTCTGTTCCACTGATGAATGTGTCTGTTTCTATGTCAGTACAATCCCGCTTCAATTACTCTAGCTTTGTAGTATAGTTTAAAGTGTGATGCTTCCAGCCTTGTTCTCATTTCTCAAAATTACTTTGGCTACTCAGAGTCTTCTGTGATTCCATATACATTTTATGATTGTTTTTTCTACCTCTGTAAAAAATTCCACTGGAACTGTGATAGAGATTTCAGTAAGTCTGTGTGTTGCTCTGGGTAGTATGCTTTGGACATTTTAACAATATTGTATCTTCAAATACATGAACAGGGGATATTGTTCAATTTTTGGCTGTCTTTCTCCATTTTTCCTCCATGTTCTCTAACCTTCTTGTCCAGGGCTTTATGTCAAAACACAAAGTATAGTTATCCTTCTCAGGCGTGGCTGCTTACCCATTATTTCAATTATCCACTCATTCTACACTTAGAAATATTTAAGAAGTGCCCCCAAAGTACGAGACTATTTTCCAGGTATAGAGATACAAAAACAAACAAAATCAAAGCAATATGTTCTTTCTTGGAGCTTATGGTCTACCTGTGGGAGACAAATAATAAAAAACAAACAAATTAATCCAATACCATGCGGTGATAAGGGGACTGTCAGATGCTGTGGACTGGTTTCCTGCACAGCTGCTCTGATGACAGCTAGTGTGTTTTCCTGTTATGAAAAGGCTGAAAGGCTAAAAAATTCTGTCTCCCAGAGTCACTTCAAGTAATGTCTCTAATGTGACTTAGGCTTTATAAGAAATGAAATCAGAAGAGGGAAAAAGAACAAGAGGCATTCGTTTTCTTGGCACAGATCACAACAGAGCAGTATGGTCCTTGAGTGACAAGCTCTAGTGCGTGTTCCAGGTTCATCAGGAGGCTGGCAGATCCTTGTATGAGGACCAGCAGGTCATTCAGTGGCCTATTATCAGTAGTAGTAGCAGTAGTTTGCCTTTGTTTGGAGAAGGGCGTGGCAACCCACTCCAGTATTCTTGCCTGGAGAACCCCCATGGACAGAGGAACCTAATGGGCTACAGTCCATGGAGTCGCAAAGAATCAGACACGACTGAGAGACTAAGCACAGCACTGTATGCCTTTGTGCAATCCCTCAGAACAAGAACTATTGAAGCAAGATTTAAATTTAAATATAAGTCACTGCATATGTGGAGTTCCTACTCAACATAACACATCCTGAATGAAGAACTGAACATCAGCCATATACACAGAGCTTCAAAATAAAGGATACAAATCCCTGCCTTTGTAGAGTTTATAGGCTGAGTCTAATAATTCAAGAATGTAGATGTGACAAATGCAAGTTCAGAAACTCTGCCCTGAAGCAGCTCCTGGGGAGCAATGACTGTTTTGCTTCCCTATGCTCCTGAGTATCTCTGTCACCCCTCCTGATTGAAGCCTTCACAATGGTCTTTCCGTAAAAACAACAGGATAGCGCGTTCCAAAGCATGATTGGCACATTAGAGCATCACCATTTCTCTTACATCTGCTAGGCCTAATCGTCTATGCCAGTCATTAGGAAACCATGCCCAGCAAGCTCTGAAGAAGGATAAACGATTACTTTGACTCACGTGTTAAGCATACAGCGTTCTGACTTCACGTCTCAATATTTGTCACGATGCCCTAGTCCCCTCACTGTCAATCAGCACTCCCAGGACCTCTGAGATGGGTCAAACTGGCAGGTTCACATCAGATTACTCTTCTCACTAGCCTTGATCTGCCGAAGAGCTGCCTTCCAGCTGGGTTCTGGTCTGAGGAGCCGTCCACAGCCTGAGGAGCCAGCGATCTGGAGCTCTTCCTCCGGCTATTGTCAAAGACTGTAGAGGTTTCCTCCCACTCACAGTATGGAGTTAATTTGCCTTCATGACCTGTCAGCCTCTGGAGATCACCTAATGCCATCTCAGCTGTGACATGGATCCCTGAACGACAACTCCTCCGGGGCAGCTGGCTGTATGAGCTTCATCTGCACCTAATGATCTTCAGGAAGGTGGCCCCACTCCCACCACGAACACTGATGTCCAGCAAGGTCCGTCACACATTATTTAAAGATGAAGAAGTCGTTGTTCAAATACCTTCTTCACATTGTTTTCATGACAGCTCTGTGGCTGGAAACCTTGAGCAGCAAATTGTTCAATAATGTTTGCTTTTTCTAATGGGACAGGAAAGTGAAAGTCGGGCTTCCCTGAGAGCCCAGTTGGTAAGGAATCTGCCTGCGATGCAGAAGACCCAGGTTCAATTCCTGGGTCAGGAAGATCTGCTGGACAAGAGATAGGCTACCCACACCAGGATTCTGGCCTGGAGAATTCCATGGCCTGTATAGTACACATGTATAGAACATGTGTATGGACATGTATAAAACACACTATGAAACAAATGTAGAAAATGTAATATTTTTCTCATAAATTTTCAGTAATGACCAATAGAATAATTACCAAGACTTTAATAGTGACCAACATTTTTCCATATATTATTTCAATTAGTTAACCCAATAAGCAATGATGTAATTATCATCTATTTTTTTAAAAGAGAGAGTAGAAGTTCTGAACAGTTAAATGACTTACCTAAAATGGCAACTCACTCCAGTATTCTTGCCTGGAGAATCCCATGGACAGAGGAGCTTGGCGGGCTACAGTCCATGGGGCCACAAAGAGTCAGACATGACTGAGTGACCACCACCAGCACCTCCACCAGCAAAAGACCTTAGAGTAAATGATGAAGCTGGACAGCGAATCCTTGAGATTCGCAGGTTCTGTGTTTCCTTTAACTGTAGACCACTCCATATTCCTGTTCTCAGTAGAAACACTTTGAACGAGACATCTAAACACAAAGGGAGAAGACTATGAGACTCACAGTTATAGATTGTCAACTTCTGTTCCTCTCTCAGCATCCTTGAATTTCATTAATTTAAAACTGGGATTATTTTCAGATCTGTGACAAGAAACTTAGATCCTTTTAAAAACATGACTTTCAATAGAGAGATCCACATTGAAACAATGCTAGACTTGATCATCAGTTTTGGAATTCTGTTCATATAATATTTTGCTTAATGATGCTTGCTAACATGAAGTATATGATAGGAGTCTATATAAAAAGTGTGCTACTTTAATTATGGATTTAAAAATCCTGCTTCCTTACAACCTCATTTACTTGAGCTGGGTGGTAATCGGAGGTGTCCCATGACAGTTTCATAACAGATAGGAAGAGAATTCCTCATAATAGTGCCTTGAGGGTGGATAGATGCATTACTGATCTTCAATGAATGAGTGAAAACATTGATAGAAGAATAAGTGAATGAGTGAACCTCTCATTCTCTTGAACTACCTGTATGCCTAGTTTAACTTCTTTTCTCTAATTTGGTTTTAAGAAGAGAGGAGCAAAAACTTGCTAAAGTGTCTATGAAGGCAGTTCCAACATAGACAGACAGCAAACCTAGATCTCTTAAAGATATGCTAATAAGAGAACACTAATGCTTGAAAATCCTGAACACTTGAAGACCCTAAATCTTATAAAAGAAACATCAGTTTATGACATTTATATATCATAAGTCATAAATGCCACTGTGATCTACAATGAATTCAGATATGTATTTTAGAAATGATCTTAAATTAGAAAAAAGTAAGTAGGCCATTCTCTAGTTTCAAAGGGTCAGGATATATAGACAGACAGCAAACCTAGATCTCTTAAAGATATGCTAATAAGAGAACACTAATGCTTGAAAATCCTGAACACTTGAAGACCCTAAATCTTATAAAAGAAACATCAGTTTATGACATTTATATATCATAAGTCATAAATGCCACTGTGATCTACAATGAATTCAGATATGTATTTTAGAAATGATCTTAAATTAGAAAAAAGTAAGTAGGCCATTCTCTAGTTTCAAAGGGTCAGGATATATTCCAGTACAATATATATTGTAGTAAAATACAAATGGGTCATCTTGGAGGACAAATCCAGTTTTTATTTGAGTTGTTGTGTCTGGTGGTTTACACAACAAGAAACAGATACCTTCACCTAAACATATCATTAAGGACTGGCAGAGACTGTGAAAAATATTTTTTAGCCTCTTGTCTGAATAATCTTTTAATGACGTACATTCAGAATTTTTTTACATTTTATGTGTTTTCTACATTTCACCTATATATTTTCTAGTTGTTAATGACCCCATCAGATAATGAGTATTTTTCACGTGGTTATGTTAGTGCTTAAGCTCATGATGTTGGTTTTTTTAATGCCTGCTTATTGAACATTATGAAATATGAGATGTAAGCTTATTGGTGACATGCATCACATAGCCTACATTTTACATACCTTATCTTTGATGCTTTTAAAACCCAGCTACTAAAATCCAGGCTCAGAGAGCGTAAGAACTTATCCAATGATACACCACTAGAACATGACAGAGCTGGGATTCCAGCACTGGGCAATGCTCTCTACCTCCATGCATCAGTGAGCAGAGAAGCACATAGAATACATGCTAACAGACAGTGAACACTAAACTAACACCAGTTAGTTTTGTATTTAAATTTCAGGAGACTTATCGTTAATAGCATAACAGTTAATACAGTTTCTCTTTTACTATGAATGGATTATACACTGATGAATAAATCACCTAACTTATGGAAAATGTCCTGGCATCAGCAGCACACTGAATTACATCATATTTGTGAAAGATGAGATAGGAGAGTGTGAGACACATTTTTTCATATTAAAAGCAAATGAAGTTATATATTAGAATAAAGTTGTTCACTAAGTATAAGTCAAAATGTGCCTGTAATTTTCCTGGCATCATTATATAATTTTTATTATAATAAATATGGTAAGAAAGATGTTTATTTGGAATTTCCTATGTTTTTATTTGAATAGTCACTGTTAAGGCAATTTAGGTTCAGCTACTGTATCTTATGGTGTAAGTAATGTAACCCTCATGGAAATGTATCAGTCGTGGGAACAGTTAAGGAAAAAAAATTCTTCCACTGTCTTCTAGATGTTGACATCAGTCCAGGTTCGATGCAGGATACAGGATGTTTGGGGCTGGTGCACTGGGATGACCTGTGCAACCAGGGTAGTATGGTATTATTAACATCTAATTTTACCATCTATGCTGTTGTTCTATTGGCTACATAACGTTGCACATACAGAAAGAAAGTAAAACTAGGAAAAAATACAATGTATTCTTTGAAAAATTTATCTGGAAATGTATTCTTGAAGAGTACAATATATATTTGAGAGGACCAAATGCCTAATGCTTGGATACTGAGAATACAGACATTAAGTCTAACTTTGCCGTTCAAGTTCAATAAACATTGATTCTATAAAAATACTACAAATTAATTTTTTTTTCATAAGCTAGGTAAAATAGATATTCTGGCCTCATAACTTTTTAATGCATTGTAGCAAAGATGGCTCATTATCCCCAAATATCTAATTCCACATTGTCCCCTTGGTAATCAAGCTGTGTCTTATTGGACACTTGGACACTTGGCATAAAGACTGCATTTGTCAGAGCAGCAGTGGCACCAAGAAATAATCATATGATCAAGTTCTAGTCTGTGAAATGCAATTACCACATGCATGCCCTGCCTTTCTCACCTTCATTTCAAGTTCAATAAACATTGATTCTATAAAAATACTACAAATTGATTTTTTTTTCATAAGCTAGGTAAAATAGATATTCTGGCCTCATAACTTTTTAATGCATTGTAGCAAAGATGGCTCATTATCCCCAAATATCTAATTCCACATTGTCCCCTTGGTAATCAAGCTGTGTCTTATTGGACACTTGGACACTTGGCATAAAGACTGCATTTGTCAGAGCAGCAGCGGCACCAAGAAATAATCATATGATCAAGTTCTAGTCTGTGAAATGCAATTACCACATGCATGCCCTGCCTTTCTCACCTTCAGATGGCGCAATGCAGTGATGGAGTCTGGAGCACCTGCCTTAGACCAGGACATGAAACCATGCATTGAGGGTAGCCGAGCAGAAAACAGAAAGAACCTGGGTCCAAAACCCCATGAGACCACCATGTCTGTCTCCGGTTACTTAGACTGTCACATGGAAAAGGAACACTTTTCTCTTGGTTTTAGCCACTGTGGGATCTTCATTGGAGCAGCTAAAAATCATTCCTAGCCAATACATTGTGTAACAAATGTTAGTTTATCTTTAAATTTAAAACTTTTATTTTTAATATGGTTTTTGCTTTGAAAGAGTGTTTGAACAGAACTAGAATTAGTCTGCATTTGTATTAGAGAGCACTTGTATTTATTCATTGCTTTTTTTGGAATTTTGTAACACACTTTTAAAGACTGTATACTTCAATTTAAACCTGGAATAGTTTGAACCAAAGTATGCAGAACTTCAAAAAGAAAGCTGAGCACTAAAGAACTGATGCTTTCAAACTGTGGTGCTGGAGAAGACTCTTGAGAGTCCCTTGGACTGCAAGGGTATCGGACCAGTCAATCCTCAAGGAAATCAGTCCTGAATATTCATTGGAAGGACTGATGCTGAAGCTGAAGCTCCAATACTTTGGCCACCTGATGTGAAAAACTGACTCATTGGAAAAGATTCTGATACTGGGGAAGATTGAAGGCAGATGGAGAAGGGGACAATAGAGGCTGAGATGGTTGGATGGCATCGCCAACTCAACGGACATCAGTTTGAGCAAGCTCTGGGAGTTGGTGATGGACAGGGAGGCCTGGACAGTTACAGTCCATAGGGTCACAAAGAGTCAGATACAACTGAGTGAAGGAACTGAACTGAACTGATGCCGAATTGCTAGGTTACTTTTGTACCTTAGCATTTCCATGTGAATTTGGCACATGATGTTCAAGATGAAACACACTTAATAAAGATGCTGAACACAGATTTATTCAAAACTTGTATAATACAGTGAAAATGGAAAACAATTTCCAACAGCTCAAAAAAAATAACACTTTGAAGTCTGGAAGCAGCCTTCTTG
>SJYC01051990.1:0-50876 GCA_006408675.1 Madoqua kirkii
GGACACTTGGACACTTGGCATAAAGACTGCATTTGTCAGAGCAGCAGCGGCACCAAGAAATAATCATATGATCAAGTTCTAGTCTGTGAAATGCAATTACCACATGCATGCCCTGCCTTTCTCACCTTCAGATGGCGCAATGCAATGATGGAGTCTGGAGCACCTGCCTTAGACCAGGACATGAAACCATGCATTGAGGGTAGCCGAGCAGAAAACAGAAAGAACCTGGGTCCAAAACCCCATGAGACCACCATGTCTGTCTCCGGTTACTTAGACTGTCACATGGAAAAGGAACACTTTTCTCTTGGTTTTAGCCACTGTGGGATCTTCATTGGAGCAGCTAAAAATCATTCCTAGCCAATACATTGTGTAACAAATGTTAGTTTATCTTTAAATTTAAAACTTTTATTTTTAATATGGTTTTTGCTTTGAAAGAGTGTTTGAACAGAACTAGAATTACTCTGCATTTGTATTAGAGAGCACTTGTATTTATTCATTGCTTTTTTTGGAATTTTGTAACACACTTTTAAAGATTGTATACTTCAATTTAAACCTGGAATAGTTTGAACCAAAGTATGCAGAACTGCAAAAAGAAAGCTGAGCACTAAAGAACTGATGCTTTTAAACTGTGGTGCTGGAGAAGACTCTTGAGAGTCCCTTGGACTGCAAGGGTATCGGACCAGTCAATCCTCAAGGAAATCAGTCCTGAATATTCATTGGAAGGACTGATGCTGATGCTGAAGCTCCAATACTTTGGCCACGTGATGTGAAGAACTGACTCAATGGGAAAGATTCTGATACTGGGGAGATTGAAGGCAGATGGAGAAGGGGACAATAGAGGCTGAGATGGTTGGATGGCATCGCCAACTCAACGGACATCAGTTTGAGCAAGCTCTGGGAGTTGGTGATGGACAGGGAGGCCTGGACAGTTACAGTCCATAGGGTCACAAAGAGTCAGATACAACTGAGTGAAGGAACTGAACTGAACTGATGCCGAATTGCTAGGTTACTTTTGTACCTTAGCATTTCCATGTGAATTTGGCACATGATGTTCAAGATGAAACACACTTAATAAAGATGCTGAACACAGATTTATTCAAAACTTGTATAATACAGTGAAAATGGAAAACAATTTCCAACAGCTCAAAAAAAATAACACTTTGAAGTCTGGAAGCAGCCTTCTTGTACATTAAGAATTAACAGTCATAATTGCTTTCCTGCAAAGGCAAAAAGAGTACATTAAATTTGCTTTTCAGTATATTTTGTTGACTTTATAATAATTTATGTGCTATAATAATAATTTATAATAATTTATGTGCTAAAGTCTATTGTGCCCTCATAACATTAAAAACCAGTAAATGCTATTTATTCCAAAAAATTGAGGACTCTGAAACCACTTGAGATTAAAAGTTTTTGTTTTATTGTATTTTTCTTTTGATATATGAAGAAAAGGATTAAGTCTCAGCAATGGAGTTCTGTTGCATGTTAAACTTGGCTGAAGAATTAACACCCTTTCTTGTATGGATAGAAAGTAGTTGATCATGGCACAGAGTACTTCTTTGAGTTTATTGGTTGAAGGTTTTAATAAAATTAAAGAAAATGTTATTTTATTTAAAATATTTTACAAGAAAATGTGTGGATATAATTTTCCTATTATTCAAGTTTCCCTAGTTATTAATTGTATTAATTTCTGTACTTTGGTGAGTAACTTTTAATGTAAAACTTGTAAAATTCATGCACTGCCTGTAAAATATCCAACTCTTACTCCTAAAGCAATTTTAAAAATATATTCAGCACAATTACAGTGTATACTTGTGCACGGCTACTATTTTTATGTTAATTTTGAATCTAATACACATACTCTACCTTGAAATGTGATTAGTTCAAATACTCAGATTTTCATTTCTTAGACTTAGAAAGCGTCACACAAATATTTAAACTTTGAGTGAAGTAATGATCAACACTGCATATAAAAAGCCTTAATTTTATAATGTTTTTAAATTCTTTTAAAGCATTTGCTTGCATTAAATGTAAATATTTACAGGATATTCTCTGTAAATTAGTGTGAAACAGGAGTTAATTCTCTTTCAATAACTTTTATGGCAAAAGACAATCAGCAGCACATAGGCGATTAATAGAAGCCATTTTTTGATCAAACAGGAAATAAGCAGGCCACCAAACAGAATGAGGTCATAAAGAACGGATTCCAGCCAGTGAGTCTGCTGGCAAAGAGAGCCGAATGTGTTCTCGACGTGATCTACAGGGCTCAGCAGTGATTATTCTCACCCGCTGTGCCACTTATGTCTGAGTCTCTTTTCCTTCTCTCTCTCTCTCTCTCTCTCTCACACACACACACACACACACACACACACACACTTATTACCAGTGGTATCCCAGTCTCTGTGTTAAGAACTAGGGATTAAAGTATATAAGGGTTGCTACTTCTTAAAATTCAAGACGGTAAAAGGCTATCAATTCCACTATGTTGTACAAACTGTGCCCGAGCCACTTCCTCGCTCTCTCATGTGCCTGTGTGTCTGCTGGGATCCTGGCGTCACCAGAAGACCCTTGCTGCCTGCTTGGCTCTGCGGCTGTTCTCTGTAACAGGGAAGAATTACACCTGTCATTGACTGAATGCTGCTGTAAGGCAGGCAAGGTCATAAGTTCTTTACGGGCATTGACTCATTCACTCACAAAAGCTTAGGAGGTAGCCACTATTATCATCACCATTTTTCAGATAAGGTAAACTGAGGCACACAGATGAGGTAAATTGCCTCGTGTCAGGCAGGTAAGAAGTGGAGGAGCCAGGATGCAAACTCAGACAGGCTGGTCCACGACTTCCTCTTATTTCTCGCTTTTCTCCCCAGGCATAACCTTTCACTTGGCTCATGGACAGTGCTACCGCTCATCTGGGGTTTGCTTTTGATGTTGAAGCAGAATGCTTCGTTCAATAAATTGAATGTGAATGTAATCACAAATATATATATATAGAGAGAGCTTCAGATGTTGAACTAGTTAAGCAGTATCTGCATATATATATAAATATATACATATATATGTAAGCATACATACACACACAAAGCTACAAAACCAAAAGCAAAGCTTAGAAACCCAAAAGATCTAATTAAGTCATTACATATACAACACAGCTACCCTGGATAGGACGATGAATACTAATGGGAACTATGCTTATATGATAGGATAACATATGACATTAAAAATAATCAACTAATACTAAACACTGAAGCATGGATAAGTCAAAATCAAAAAGAAAATGTCAGTAGGTCAGCTGTGGCATGATATAATGATAAGACGTTTAATTTACAAAGAATGCCATAGAGATTTAGGGATTTTAAGTTTACGTTTGTAGTAAAACTGTAAGGTGAAGTATGAAAATGATCAACATTCACTCACACACACACACAAGAAGGCCACTGCAGATCAAGCAGGAAGGATGGCAAAGGAGATCTCATCTCTTTATATGTTTAGTGTTGAATTTCATACAGGGGTTGTTAGGGTTATAGATTTTATATTATTCTATAATCATAAGCGTGGATCTAAAATATTTTCAGATCCTCAAAACTTTTTTAAAAGAGGAAGAAGACAGGGAGAAAACACACACGATTCTCAATTTAAGTATAGTGCGTTTGTCTAAACCTTGAGTTCTTAAAAGATCAATGGAATAAGAGGTAGAAAACAAGTGGACTTTGAAATCAGGAAACCTGTTCGGAGTTTACCTGTTCTAGATACCTTGGGCTTAGTGCAGACCACTTCTTGTCTGAGGTAAATGTATTAATGTCCAAAAGTTCATTATGTGCTGTGGGGGTTGAAAGCTAGGGGTGGGCATTTACTATTCTATATTATCTTGAAACATTCTTCCAGTCTAATAATTTATGCTTCTCGGTGTTTTTTATGCACTAACTGTTCTCTCGTCTTTTTGCCTGGTACTGTGATAGATGTAGTAAAAACCTAACATCAGTGAGATTCTATCCCCAGCTTAAAAAAAAAATAAGAGTTCCAACTTTGTTCACAAACCATATGCTCTCATCTCTTATTACTGCATGTAGTTGGGCTCCTTGTAAAGACGCCATTTATATAGGAAAATTAAGCAAGACAACAGAATTCTGAAAAATCTGAAAACTACCATTAAACCTATGAAAAAATATAGTCACGATGCATTTTTCCCCCCTCTTCTTTGACCAGAAGGTTGACTTGTAAGAATTATTTCTTCTCACCTTTGTAATGTCATCATACTCTTTATTTATGTTTTCCCCACTCTCTCTTTTATCCCTCACAAACAACCGAGGATTGAACTTATCTAACCGTATAAACACGTGCACCCGTGTCCCCGAGGCGGAGTGTGTCATGGAAAGAGAACCCAACTCCTCGGTCAAGCCGATTCCCACCTGTTGGGCAGCGTGTGCCTGCGGCGTGTTCTGGGAGTCAAGGACTTAAGTGGGGAATTTCCAGATCCTAAGTGGATGCTGAGCCCTGTTTCAGTGTGGGAGTATTTTCCACCCATTGATAACTTAGGCAGATGGCTTTCCCAGAGCTGTCAAACACGAAGTGGAAACATTTTTTTCATAAGAGGCTACTGACACGAGCAAAAATTCTAAGAAAAATACAGCCCACAAATCAACACAGTCACACTCAGAGTCATTATAATTAAGAACTAGTTCTTGGGACTACCCCAGCGTGGAATCACTAGATCATATAACCGCAGGTAAAGGCAATGAAATGTGAGGCACGCTGTTTGAATGAGCCACACATTTCCCCTCAAGAACAGAGTACGTTCTGTGCCACAGGTGTTTCAGTAATTGCAGTACCTTAGGAATATATCATGTTTAACAGACCTTGTACACACATTTCCACCTGTGAGAGACGGTGGTCCAATTTCGATACTCTGGGCTGAGTGTCAGATACACATAAGTCCACACTGCTTAATAAGGCTCACTTGCCAAACCAGTGCTGTGTCTCCTCCTTGCTCTGCTATTGATTAGTCGAATGATGGAGTAAATCACTCGGCCTTAGCATGTCTACATTTTCTCCTGTAACATAGCTCAATATTACAGAAGAGTTTTGCAGACCCCTTTATGAGAAGTATGACTTTGACTCCCTATCAACCAGATGAAAATTTAAAACGCAAATGTCAATTCTTGATTCCAGAAAAACATGTCCTAACGGTCGACGTTTGGATCAAAGGGGATGTGAATTATGTAAGTACAATGGTGTTTGATTATAGTGCTGATCTATCAGTTGAATTCCTATAGAAGCCCTCACTTCCAGTTATTCCACTAGGAACTGAACGACAGTAAGAAACTCAGGACATGTCCTGAATGAGTCACAATATCATATTGTAGTGCATTCTTTATTTATGGAATATAGTCTCCCAACTTTGTTACATGGTTTGAACCAACACTTGTAAAATGAAAGAGATAAGATTATATGATTAAAAATACAAATTCAAAATTGCATTAAAGGAAAGAAGTATACAAAAAATAAACTTTGTAAAAAAAAAGCTGTTAAACATTTATTTTAAAACTTCGCATTTCTTGACAACTAAGTCACAGGGTATATTAAATATGACTCTTACGGCAAAACAACAGTGTATTTGTTGTTTACTTGCTCAGTCATGTCCAGCTCTTTTGCAACCCCATGGACTGTAGCCCGCCAGGCTCCTCTGTCCATGGGATTCTCCTGGCAAGAATGCTGGAGTGGGCGACCATTTCCTCCTTCAGGGATCTTCCCAACCCAGGGATCAAACTGCAGATTCCTTTACTGCCAAGCCACCAGGGAAGCCCACGGTGATTTTACAAATAAGCAATGTATTGTTCTGGTGTTTGAGGTTTGTCATTTCATTGTGTTCTTACAGAAGGTACATTAGAATAATTTTTTTTCCTGTGAAATTTTTATTTACAGTGTACTTTAAATATATAATTTTCAGTAAGTTGAAACACTGGCCTCAATTTTTTACCCCTTCTTAAACCTACTTTTTCAAATATCGATTTGAAATGCCCACCTATCTCTACGTCTGGCCTCAACCATGAGATGGCTGCAGCCCCAGGCCTCTTAGTGAGCACAGTGCACACAAAGGGCTGAAAACGCTTGCACAGCCGGGCTTGGTCCCTCTTGAGTCTCGGCCTGTGCCATGAACGCAGTGGCTAGGGAGAGATAACGGACAGAACAGGCTGCCCCAGTGCCCCCAGGTCTCTGAGATGTACGGCAGGTGAGCTGAACCCTGGACCTACGCAGGGCATGGCCAGGCTCCACCCAGCTAACCCCCCAGAATGTCTACTACTATTGATATTGAGGTCTGCCGTTTACCTGGCCTCTTAGTGAGCACAGTGCACACAAAGGGCTGAAAACGCTTGCACAGCTGGGCTTGGTCCCTCTTGAGTCTCGGCCTGTGCCATGTGCGCAGTGGCTAGGGAGAGATAACGGACAGAACAGGCTGCCCCAGTGCCCCCAGGTCTCTGAGATGTACGGCAGGTGAGCTGAACCCTGGACCTACGCAGGGCATGGCCAGGCTCCACCCAGCTAACCCCCCAGAATGTCTACTACTATTGATATTGAGGTCTGCCGTTACCCAATTTTGCCGTTTACCCAATGATTCTCTTAACTTCCCGGATCTGAGATATTCTCGTGGTTAATGCTGCTGCTGCTGCTGCTAAGTCGCTTCAGTCGTGTCTGACTCTGTGCAGCCTACCAGGCTCCCCCGTCCCTGGGATTCTCCAGGCAAGAACACTGGAGTGGGTTGCCATTTCCTTCTCCAATGCACGAAAGTGAAAAGGGAAAGTGAAGTCACTCAGTCATGTCCGACTCTTCATGACCCCGTGGACTGCAGCCCCCCAGGCTCCTCTGTCCATGGGATGCTCCAGGCAAGAGTACTGGAGTGGGCTGCCATCGCCTTCTCTGCTTGTGGTTAATATGGAGATAGAATTGGACATGAGTTTGCGCAAGCTCCGGGAGATCGTGAAGAATGGGGAGGCCTGGCGTGCTGCAGCCCATGGGGTCGCAAAGAGTTGGACACGACTTAGTGATTGAACAACAGCAGCAAAGAATATAGAGAAAAGCTCGGAGACTGGAAGTTTTGGCTCTTCCCAAATCAAGTAAAATCTTGTTTGATAAAGAATGTTTGAAATTTAACCTTTCAGATTTTCATCTGAAGAGTGAGAGAGCTAGGAAAAAAGTGGTCTTTAAGTTACTTCTTTGTGTTAAATATTATCTTATCAGCATGCATATTAATGCTTGAAAGTCATTTGGTAGTAGGGAGAAGACAAAACAGTCTAAAGTGATCTAATCAACGATTATATAACAACCAACTGAACTCACTAGATACAGTTTCTAGGTCAATGATGATGAGTCTTTGATTTGATGCTAAGTTTCTACAGCTTGTTGAAAGTCAGAATAAACTAATTTTTGAGGAACAAAAGATGATGGTATTTTAAAAAATAATCATTGAAATATTTTAAAAAATTACAGATTTCAGATACTTTTTGAACCAGTATACCAGTATAAGGAAAAGAAGTTAGTAAGAGATATTACTGAAAACACACTGTGACTTAGAAAGACATTAGGTTTAAAAATAAATATTGAAATACACTAAGATTAATATTTTATATTATTCCTATTTATATTATTGCTTAAAAGGTGGAGATTTAAAATTTCAAAAACCTACCCCCTCAATATCACCCCAAACTACATACAAGTACATTTTCCTACATTTCATTGTGCACAGATAGACTTTTAAGACCTGAACATTTTTTAAAGAAGTCCAGGCTGTCCTTCCATGTGTGTCTCTTTGTCTTCGAGCCTCTGTCTTGAGCTTGGACTGTACATTCAGATGACTATAAGACTGGACAGACATGTGCTGGGTTTAGAAGAGCACTCGCTGTTGTAAAGTTCAGTAATTAAAACATGTGCTCACCCGGGGAATGAACACTGAAGTCTGCTTTTCCGTGTCCACTCTTCTTTCCTCCATTAACTACAGAACTTGGAATGAGTAGAGTTCAACTGTGTAGATTCTCTGGAAAACATCTTTTTTTTCTTTTTCTCCTTGCAAAAGATGCAGAATCAATACACACACACACACACACACACACACACACACACACACACACACCCCTTTTCACCAGTACCATTTCTTCTTCCTTTCTGGAATGGAGCTGTGATGTGTGGAGGTAAAGCAGCCATATTGTGAGCATGAGGAAGGTAGCCTCAAGGCAAAGATGACAAGAAAGCAGAAAACAGCCTGAGACTTTGGAAGCCTCCCAAGCATCTCTAAGCAACTGATCACTTCTCTACTTCTTGTGATGTCAGAAATATTACAATATTACATTCCTCTCATTATCTATGCTTCTTGGGGCACTTTTTAGATTTCCTGGCAGAATCTCTTTCTTTTGGCTCATGTAACATTTTTATCCCAAAGAATTAAGAAAAAATAAGCGAGTATTTTCTGACAAATACAAAAAGTGGAAAGAAAGCACTGATGTGAGGAACTTTTACTGCAGCAACGTTTGTAATTCTAGTTTGGGGCTGGGAGGAAAACTAACTTACGTGGGGTCCTTGACTGGCAGGCTACAGTCCATGGGGGTCACAAAGAACAACGGAGTGACTCTCGCTTTCACTTGACTGCATTCTTCTCTTTAAAAATGGTGCACATCAATATATTTGGAAAAAATGAGTATGATTCCACCAATTAGGTCAATAGGGTTAAAATGTGACCAGATTAACTGTCATTACTTTCAAAAGGAAAGAGTGGGTTTTCTTTTAGCCTTTTCGTTATTCATGACTCTGCCCTGGTCATAGTGAATGACTCTCGCTTTCACTTGACTGCATTCTTCTCTTTAAAAATGGTGCACATCAATATATTTGGAAAAAATGAGTATGATTCCACCAATTAGGTCAATAGGGTTAAAATGTGACCAGATTAACTGTCATTACTTTCAAAAGGAAAGAGTGGGTTTTCTTTTAGCCTTTTCGTTATTCATGACTCTGCCCTGGTCATAGTGAAGAAGAGAAATAGAAACACAGAGCAAAGCACACATTTATGCTGAACTCTCAGTAATCTCATGAAAATTTAAACATGGGATGTATCGTAATTTTAAAACGGCTATGTCCAGTGCCCCTTGTATTATTAAATAATTTCATATTTAGAAACCTGCTCCTAAATTGTTTATTGGATATTACAAATCTTAATGGAGTCCTATTCCCTATAACTTGAGAAAGACACCATGTATTTTGGTAAAACTGATCTTTTGGACCCAGAGGGTTCCTGGCTCAAATTCCATCAGAGAATGCTCGAGCTGTGCACCTTCATATGTTATTGGTTAGCATGCTTTAATTTTCTTTTTTAAAGACTGATCTTATTGGTGACCCAAAGGCCTTTCCTTGTTTTTCTAGTAACGTAAGGGGAAGGCGAGTGGAAGAGTTATGTGAGATGGACCCATAAGTTCCAGGCCTTCTGCATTTTGATAAAATAGATCCCTCTCTCTGACTTCCTTTTCCTCATAGTCTTTCATTACTTGAAATTTTTAGCTTTCAGAATCTGGGACACATATTTTTAATTTTGGCAAGTTAACAATTTTGTGGGTTTTTTTTTTACCTTTATAGCACTTTCGCCATAATTATAAACATTTTAAAGTCATAATTACATATGGAGAGTTTAGAAATTCTTAAAATGTAAAGAAGCTATTAGCATGAATAAGCATGCAAAGAAAACTACAAATTTAATGATTTCTTATGATATGGTTACCAACTAGTCAAAAAAAAGTTTACTTAAAAAATGAGTTCAAAGGTTCATAGTAAGTTTTCCTTAAATTGTTTGAATAATTCTTGTTGTGGGCTGTAGGTGTGTGTGTGTGGAAACAATTATGTTAACACATGATTCATGGCATACATGTTTGCAAATACCGTCAATACTAATATGTTATTTCTTCCGTATGAGGTTTAACATTCCAGACTAAGTGTTTAAAAAAATATATGTAATAGGGAAAACAGATGTTCACTCACCTTTGCTTTACATGACAATTCATTAAAGAATAAGAAATAGAACCAAATAAGGTCAATCTGGCCAGCGCTAATTATTATTTGGCGTGTAAAGTGTGAAAACCTCACTTCTATTTAGTTACATTTTATGCTCCCCTTGTCTGAATAGATACCAATATTCTAGAAATCTGGTAGTGCTAACATTTTTGTTTGAGTCTTCTCATTCCTTTTCTGTTAAAGCCAATTTTTAAGGATAAGTTTGTTAGAGACAAATTCCTTTTCCTTTTTTCTCATTTCCTCTTTATTCTTAAACAATAGTTTCCTCAGATATAGAATTCATAGTTGATAGCTTTCTTTTTTTTTTTCCCCAACATTTGAAAAAACAAAATATATTCTGCTTCTTCCTTCTGGCCTCCACAGTTGCAGATGAGAAATCTGATAGATTACACAGAGGTAATGAATCATTTTTCTCTGACTGCTTTCAAGACATTTTTTTTCCATCTTCAGTCTTCAAAACTTTAATTACAATGTGCCTTTGTGTAGATTTCTTTGGCTTTAATTTGTTTATAGTTTGCTAAGTTTCTTGGATCTGAATGCTGTGTCTTTTGCCAAATTTGGAGTGTTTTCAGTCATTATTTCTCCAAATACTCTCTCAGCTTCCTTTTTCTTCACTCTTTCCGGGACTGCCGATACAATTGTTGGCTCTCTCATTATCGTCCCATGGGTTCCTGAGGCTCTGTTCTGCTTTTTTTCCCCCAGTCTATTTTATTTCTATTGTTTAACTTGGGTGAACTACATTAATCAGTACTCAGATTCACTGAGTCTATCCTCTTTGTCCATTCTACTGCTGAGACCATCTAGGGAGGGTTTTTATTTTTTATTTTTTTCCCCTACTTTTTATATTTTTCAGTTCTATGGTTTCCACATTTTTATAATTTTTGTTTCTTTACTGAGTCTTTCTACTTTTTCCTTTGTTTCAGGACAATGTGTAATTGGTTGCTGAAGCATTTTTTATGCCAGTTGCTCTCAAGTTGCTTGTTCCAGCATCTGATTGCTGAGGATTGATGTCAGTTGACTGACTCATCTCACTCAATTTGTGATTTTCCTGGTTCTTTGACAGCTGCTCTTTTTGGGGAGGAGGGGGGGAGATTCAAAATCCTACTCAAACATTTGATTTCATGAGGCAGTCACCCTGCTTAGGTTTACTACGTGGATCTCGCCCTAGGTGGCTTTGCTTCCAGTAGCCGTTCACCTTTCCCAGGTGGGTTCATTTGGTATGGTTGGGATTCCTGCTGGTCTCTGATGAGGCTGTCTGAAAAGGATTTCCCCTAGGCAGCTGGGTATTTCTCTGTAGGAAAGGGGTGCATCTGTTTCCTTATAGGTGCCTCCCAGCTACTCTGAGGAGGAGAGCTTGAGTCCTCGGGACAAGGAGGCTTCCTGCACAAGGCCACCTGCTGTAGCTCGGTCTTTCCTGCCGTCTCTACCCACTCTTCTTGGTGTGGCATCTCTTAGTGGAAAAAAAAGGAATCTTAAGCTTGACAGAGGGCTTCCCAGATGGCGCTAGTGGTAAAAACCTGTCTGCCAATGCAGGAGATGTAAGAGATGAAAGTTTGATCCCTGGATCAGAAGATCCCTTGGAGAAAGAAATGCCAATCCACTCCGGTATTCTTGCCTGGAGAATTCCATGGACAGAGGAGCCGGGAGGGCTACAGTCCACACGGCTACGAAGAGTTGGACAGGACTGGAGTGACTTCGTGCGCAGGCAACGAGCTTGACAGAATAGGGAATATCCTCCTGGTCAGTTATTTCTGGCAGGACTTCCGATCAGTTTTCTTTGCTGGTGGTGACATATGCTTTATCTAGCATTCTCAGAGGGACCTGCATTTTATCTGGAGGAGAAATGAAAAGGGAAATGACACATCTGGGTGCCCTTTCTCTGTTGGGTGGGTGAACAGAAATACCTTGCTGCTGGGCTCTTCCTCCACCTCGGGGGTTCCAAACCAGCTCACCTTCCAGAATTCTTCTTTGAGTAGTATTTGTGCCATTTCTAAGACCTAGAGTTGTACTTTGTGTGGAGGAAAAGGGCAAAATGGATTTATGTTCTTTTGTCCCTGCGATTATTAATTTTGCAATTAAAAGAAGAAGCTATTTTCTGAGCAGATTTAGGTTTACAGAGAAGTGAGTTGAAAGTGCAGAGTCCCCATGTACCCTCGCATCCTATCTCTAGTTTCTTCTGTTATTAATATCTTACGTTTGGGTTACATTTGCGCAATTTATGAGCAAGTACAGGGCTTCCCTGCTTGGTCAGTAAAGAATTTGCCTGTGGTGCAGAAGACCCAGGTTTGATCCTCTGGTCAGGAAGATCCCCTGGAGAAGGGAATGGCAACTCACTCCAGTAGTCTTGCCTGGAAAATCCTATGGACAAGGGAGCCAGGCGGACTAGAGGCTATGGAGTTGCAAAGAATCGGACATAACTGAGTGACTAAAACGCCATCATTGACAGTTATTAGGTAAATTCAGTAGTTTACACAGGGTTCACTTTTCTTGTACAGGAAATCAGCTAGAAGTCCTGCCCTATGTAGGTTGTGCCGAATTACTGGGACATAGCAGAGTATGTCACAGTTTTGTTGACATACAGGAAACGGGGCTTGCCACAGTGGGTACACCTGGTATGTTTTGAGGTAGTAACACTGATTGGACACCCTGCTCACTGTATGGACTTTCTTCTATTGATCAGAGCCAAGTTGGTCAGGATCTTCTCCAGAACATGGCAAGAACAGGCAGGAATGGCTGGTAGAACTAGTAACAATTTAATATCAAGGAATGATTTCATTTAAACCTCAATCTCATTTTAGTATAATACCATTATATAAAACATAACGCTGAAAATGCCAATAGCTTATTATTTTCAGATAATAAGCTTTCAGATTGTTGGTTCATGGAAAATACAAGCTGAGCCAATGTTCTGAAGAAGAAAAAAAGGTTCTTTCTTTCTTTTCACTTTGATTCATGAAGTTAAGTCTCATAGGTAGGTTAGTGTTCGCATTAGCTAAAAAGAAAACATTGGAAGTGAGATAAGAAAAGACCTGAAAAGTGCATTTGGAACTAGCTTGCCCACGACTATACATTTTTGTCTTGAAAATCTATTAGGATTCCACGATTGTATAAATTTCACAGTTCTTTTTATTTTATAAAATAGAAAATGATTACAATTTTGTGTAATGTATTGTACAGGTTTAATAGGATTGCACTCTTGCCAAGTACTGTAGTAACAAATAAATGCAATAGAAAATTGCTGACACACTAGGAAACTGCTAGTTCAACATAAATGCTTTCTGTAGATAAATCTGGCGTAATTTCCCTATACATCTTGACTATGACTTTCAGCTCTGCTCACAGGAGGGCAGTTGCACGGTGCTGGCAGGCGTCCGTATGTATGCCTTTCCTGTACGTTTACAGCCCAGCAGGGCAGGCGTGTTGCTTACAAATATGGCAGACATCACCCAAGGCAACTGAGCCGCAGTGCCGACTCTGCAATTGCACGTCTTCCCCAAAGGTGTATTGCCAAGAACCTGCAGATGCATCATCCAGGGGAAATGGAGACAGTGTCAGAAGGGGACAGAGGCTCCTGAGTCTACTTCCTGGCTGAGTTGTGATACGGTCAGATAGTTTTTGATGTTGCACGCTTCTTACATTAACACTTCTGTGTTCACAGTGGTAAGCGCTATATTTTCCTAAAAGTCATAAAGCCTTTAAAAAAAGTGAAGAAGGGTAATGTTTAACAAAAGCGGTGACAGATAAGCATATTTACATTTCTGTTTCCCACGTGGTGCTAGTGATGGAGAATCCACCTGCCAGTGCAGGGGATGCGAGAGATGTGGGTTCGATCCCTTGGGTGGGGAAGGAGGAGGAAATGGCAACCCACTCCACTATTCTTGCCAGGAAAATTCCCTGGGCAGAGGAGCCTGGTGGCTACAGTCCATGAGGTCAGAAAGAGCTGGACACAACTGAGTGACCGAGCATATGTATACAGCACGTTACATGTATAGCTAGTCAGATTTAATCACTGATACCAGCTGAACTGAAGGAATGCTTGGACACTAGAAGACAAAAATTAAAATATAAATTCTTTTTTGTTGTTGAAATGTATATTTTTGGCAGTTATATGCATATCTTCTTGGCAGCTTTGTAATAACATCTCTGCAGAATCGAACAGGAGAAAAGCAGTGCAAGAATTTAAAATACATCCTCTCAGTGAGAAAGTGCCAATAGTTGGACATTAAGCAGAGAACTAAAATAATAGCAAAAATCATTTACTCATTGACTCTCAATGAGTAAACACATTTACAGAGTAATCATTGTGTGTTTCATGTTATACTGGATTGCTGGCATGCAAAAGTGAATATATTTGGTTCCTGATCTGAAGAACCTCACTAATAAAAGACTTTTAATAGGAGAGGTGAGAAGTCATTAACAAATAATTATAGTGTGATTGATGAACCATGATCATACAAGTGCATGGAAATGTATTGTGGGAACTGTCAACTGGGCCACCTAATCCTGCTGGGAGGTGTTGGGGGCAAGGAGGCTATTCCCAGGAGAGGAACTCATATGAAGGAAGACAAAGAGTCAAGAGCCAGCATGCCTGAGAAACTGAAAGGCCTTATAAGCTGGGAGAGGAAATTAGTATTTTATCTTAAAGGCAAGGAGCATGTGGTAATATTGGCAATTTATAAGGAATATGCTATCTGCAGTATAGAAAATGGGCTGGAAGGAGTAAAACAGAAGACAGGAGACAATTCGGAGCCTATTATAGTAATCTGGGCAGACCGCAAAGAGGGACTGAAAAAAACGAAGTGGGTAGAGAGGACTATGTCAAGAAGGAATGAGAATCCCCAAACCCACTTCCAAGGAGCTGGTAATTTCAGAATCATCAGCCTAACCAATTTATGGTAAACGGATCAGTTCAGTTCAGTTCAGTCCAGTCGCCCAGTCGTGTCCAACTCTTTGCGACCCCATGAATCGCAGCACGCCAGGCCTCCCTGTCCATCACCATCTCCCGGAGTTCACTCAGACTCACGTCCATCGAGTCCGTGATGCCATCCAGCCATCTCATCCTCTGTCATCCCCTTCTCCTCCTGCCCCCAATCCCTCCCAGCATCAGAGTCTTTTCCAATGAGTCAACTCTTCACATGAGGTGGCCAAAGTACTGGAGTTTCAGCTTTAGCATCATTCCTTCCAAAGAACATCTAGGGCTGATCTCCTTCAGAATGGACTGGTTGGCTGTCCTTGCAGTCCAAGGGACTCTCAAGAGTCTTCTCCAACACCACAGTTCAAAAGCATCAATTCTTCAGCGCTCAGCCTTCTTCACAGTCCAACTCTCACATCCATACATGACCACAGGAAAAACCATAGCCTTGCCTAGACGGACCTTTGTTGGCAAAGTAATTCCTTTGAGATGTCTAGGCTTTGATATTAGCCCTATTCACTTCTTAAAACTATGGCACCAAGAATGATATTAAATTATCTAAGGTTGAAACAGGGGTATCAACAGGTTGAATTTTGGTAGATTTCCACACATGAAAAGCCACATTAGAGATCATGTGTTACTGTGCTAATTGACTTCGAGTATTCCGGTCCAGTGTTGAGTACGTGAGGCCATGGAAATAATCATTTAAGCTATTTTATCTAACGGGCTTTTCTCTAAATCCACCAAAGAAATCCCAGGCTTTGTCTCTGAATCCAGGAGAGAAGTCTTCTGACATTGATTTAGCCTCTACAGAGGCAAGGTCACAAGGTTATTACTGCTTTTTGTAAACCTTCTCTTTGCTTCAGTCTTACATACATATTAGTTGTTGGAATATTTTATATAGGGGAGCTTTTCTGATTTTATAGAATAAATAACAGAGTAAGTTGCTCAGAAATAGTGTTTTGTTGGGATTTTTATGACTGTTAGAAGATGTAACTGAGTCATATCTAGAGGTGGGTATTGGCTACTCTGTTCACTCATTTCTTTATTCAATAAATACTGAATCTTGATAAGCCAGCTATGGAGGTTATTATGTTAAGAAATAACCTTTGTGTTCAAGAAGCTCTCAAACTAAGATCAAGACAAATTTGCAAAGAATGTATGCTGAAACACAGCGATTTTGTTTTCCCAAGAGACTTTGCAAACACCAAAGGGAAACTTAATCAAGGTGAGTTTTGGTAGATTTCCACAAAATTTTCAAAGAGTAGAATAAATTTGCTATCAGATCCCAAACCAAAGGGATTTGTGGGAAGAATAAAAATGTATTCAAGATAGAGTGGACATCTGAGCAAATAGCTTTGCATTGAGAAGTGGAAAGAAGCCACAGAATCCTGATAGCAGACTTAATCGTCCTGACTGCAGCCATGCAGGATGCGTACTGCACACTCTGAGGGCTCTGTTCACACAGAACACTCCCCCTACAGTTGTGCAGTACACAACCTGTACCACTGTACGTGACAGTCCTGCTCTGAGATGATATCAGAAGGCTTGGGAATTGGTGGACAGCTCATACCCCATTTCCTTGGCAGCCAGAATACTATCGCCTTCTGGCAGTCCTGACTCTGACCTTACTTGTTGGCCTTTTGTGGACCCTACCTCCTTCGCTGCTACTTAACTGTTAACCATCTTCAAGGTCCTCTAGTTTCATCACTCTTCTGACTTAACTTCTGCCTTCTTCTGAGGTAATCTCATCCACTTCCTTGGTTTACATGGCTACCAACATGCTAACCCTATGCCCAATACCCCCACTTGTCAGAGCTCCATATTCATGCCTCTAAGTTTACATAATGAATTAGTTACAAATAACAGTGCTCAGTACTTACTAAATACTGGTAAAGTATCGTGTACTGTGCAAGAACATTACACACACTATATAATTCTACTGGAAACCTATTAGAATAATATGAATTCTATTGTATAGTTGAGGACACTCTAGGAAATTAATTATTCTAGGTCACACAAGTAGTACAAGGTCAGGTCAGGATTCAGACTGACTCCTGGCAGACTTCAAAGGGCTACACTGATTTGCTAGATGAAGCTGCCTGTGGGTGGGTACGTCTGTCTCATACTGAAATGATTTTCCTGCCACTCAACCTGTCCTTTTCCTAACTCAGAAAACACCCAGGCCATTTACTGTGTTGTGAGCACCGCTGAGCCACCAACGGCTGGGGCTTTCCAGGTGGCTCAGTGATAAAGAAGCCTCCTACAGGGCAGGAGACCCAGGTTCAATCCCTGGGTTGGGAAGATCTCCTGGAAAAGGAAATGGCATCCCACTCCAGTCTTCTTGCCTGGAGAATTCCATAGACAGAGGAGCCTGGAGGGCTACAGACCATGAAGTCACAGAAGAGTCAGATGCGACTAAGTAAACAACGACAAAAACAGGAATTTCCACGTAGTTGTCATTCTTGGGACATTAAAGCATATTGATATGGAGGTCCATTCTCACGCTGGCTGTAACTGGTGATCCAGCAGAGCCTGGTGGAAGCCTTTTCAGGAGCAGGGCTCTGAGTCCTCATTCCTGCAGGCTTGTTAAGCAACCCGGCCTGATATCTTCACCCATTACTCTGAGAGAGAGAGAGAACACTTGAATGACGGGCACCGAGCCAGTGTTTACCCTGTGGGGCTCAGGACACACACAATGTCTGTCAACACTCCCTATCACTTGCCTGCTTATGCAGACTTTTTTTTTTTTTTGGCCTGATGTATTCATCACCAGACTGCAGACACCTAGTTAATCCATTTAGAACCTATCAACTCTGTTCATCGGCTCATAAACCTATTACCTTGGAGGCTGGGCGCTGAGGGACACAGGTGCCAGGCCAGTGCACAAAACCCAATTGAGTTATGTAGCAGGCAGGGAGGGGCGCCTAATCACGACTCTGGCTGCGTGGGGAATTGCCCGTGTTAGGCGGTAGCAGCCACTTTATTAAATATCGATTTAAATCATGGCCTTTAATCAAATCTGATAGAAGACCTCTTTCACCTTCGGCCCTCTCCAGCTCCTCCTCTCCCCCTCCCTTTCCAATCAGCCTGTCTGGTGACATTGGAGCTGAGGAATGAAGAGTTAGCCAGGAGTTTCACCAGAAAACCCTTTTCAGCAGTAATGAGGCATTTGTGATAATCGAGTGATGAAATGTAAATGGGCAGTAATGAGCACAATTACGTCCACGAGGGAACCATCAACGTGGCTTCTTTCCTCACAGATAGATGAGCTCTTTCTCCATCATTGCCCACTGCTGACTACGCTGGGAAGCACGATGCCGAGGCCGGGCTGGGGAGTTGAAAAGTAGGTGGAGGACCCGCCCTGGCAGCGGGCAGCGCTGGAGCTTGAGCCCCTGTGGTCTTACACTTCCCGACCTGGACATCAGCATCCGCCCGTCTCTGGTCCGCCGCGCCTCCTGCCTCCTCCCTCAGGGTCTGGTCCACAGAGGATGCTGGGGCACTATCGGCTGCGGGGATGGAAAGCCGCCTCGCTGGGCTAACGAGCTCGCATGATCCTCGGCCTGTTGATCACCCTGGAAAACTGTGCGATGGGACGGGGGCATGTGATGGGGTAGGTGTGAGCAGAGAGCGAAGGCAAGGAATGGGACCCTTGCCAGGAAACGCCAGAGCCTGTGTCATCTTTGTCGTCAGGGAACTCACAGGGAGAACGATGCTGGCATTTCCAGGAAACACGGCCACTCGGCACATCTGTTACCGCTCATCCGGGGTTAACACAATCTGGCATCGCGTGGCAGGATGTTTTTACAACCAAACCCAAGTGGCCTATCAGTTGCAGAACAAATTGTACGGTATGGAAAAATGTTTTGTGATCTTAAAAAATTAAAATCCATTGGAGAAAAACATTGTCGGCTCTTGACATAGGAACTGTGTTATTAAGACAGTCTAAGAAGACATGTTAGGAGAAGGCAATGGCACCCCACTCCAGTACTCTTGCCTGGAAAATCCCATGGATGGAGGAGCCTGGTGGGCTGCAGTCCATGGGGTCGCTAAGAGTAGATCAAGTGACTTCACTTTCACTTTTTACTTTCATGCGCTGGAGAAGGAAATGGCAACCCACTCCAGTGTTCTTGCTTGGAGAATCCCAGGGACCAGTGAGCCTGATGGGCTGCCGTCTATGGGATCACACAGAGTCGGACAGGACTGAAGGGACTTAGCAGCAGCAGCAGCAGCAAAAAGACATGTTAAATAAACTATTTCAATGTGGCTATAGGTTGTATGCAAAGTCATGTTAAAATTATGTAAACATATTTATTTCTTTACTAGATAAATTAAGTGTAGGTATACAGATGTAAGGGATCAGAGTTAGGATATGAAAACTGATTTGAATGATATTCCATCAATTAAAAGCCAGCTAATGTTATATTTTACTGGAAGTTTCCAAACCCACAAAAGTTAATATTTTCTGAGATTATAGCCTCAGTTTGTAGTAGAACAGCTACCATGTTTTTTTTGTTATTTTTTTGTTACTGCTGTTTCCTTCTTTGAATTTTGCATCATTAAATATCTACCTAGCCAGAGTTGGTAAATTATAATAAGATACTGGGCCAAATTCTGTCAATAGACCTAACTGTTAAATGGACATGACTATTGATCAATATGAGAAATGTATTTATTGTTTAATAATATTAATTTGTTCAAAGATAAATTGACAAGTTCAGCAACTTTATTTTCAATTTTCTAAACACTTATTTTAAAGACATTTTTTCTTAAAAAATTCATTTTAAAGAGTGCTGCTGTATTTCTGGAATGCTAAGGCTCATGGGTGGCTTCATCTTCTAGTCTTGAGTATATTTGGGAAGTTTGTTAAAAGGGCTCACTTAGAGAAACTGATGAATTGCTCTTTGGTGAACTGGTGATTTGCTTTATCACTCATTCATTAAATAATCTTCTGGCAAGTGACTTCTGTTAAAATTTTCTTTAAAACGGTTCACATGACCCGGGAAGCAAAAGTGACTGTTGAAAAATGCCAATCTGACCCAGTTAAAAATAAATCAATGACATCCACCAATTTAGTGTAGAAAGTTGATATCTGGATCATGACCTCAAGTCACTCAGGACCCTCAATCTTACAAAGACAGGGCAGAGCTAAAGCCTCCTGAGGAAGTGATTATGAAAATGTATAAGACACGCTTGCCGTGACTGGCCTTGCTTGCTCCAGCAACCTTGCCTCTTTCAACTTTACGGCTTGTTTGTGTGAGGAACTGAGCTGTGATGGCTTCCTGCAGACACCCCTGGCTACCTTCCTACAGGCGTGTTTACACAGGCCTTTCTGTCATGGAGACGGAAAGGGCCCAGAGCCTGGCCCTTCTTTATCTTCCTTTTCTTTCTTATTACTCTGTTTAAATGTTCCTTCCTCCTTAGAAAAATCTTCCCAAGGTTTCAAGACCTGGTATTCTTCAAATGTCTTTTTTTCTGCGTGTTTATTTTTGGCCGCGCTGGGTCTTCGCCGCTGCCTGTGGGCAGTGTCTAGCTGCGACAAGCAGGGGCCGCTCTTCGTTGCGGTGCCTGGGCCTCTCGTTGCAGCGGCTTCTCTTGCTGTGGAAGGCGGGCTCCAGAGCGCAGGCTTTGATGGTTGTGGCCCACACGCCTCTTGGCCCTGAGGCACGTGAGATCTTCCTGGACCAGGAATCGAACCCATGTCCACTGCATTGGCAGGAGGATTCTTAACCACTGGACCACTGAGGAAGTCCTAGATATTTTAAACGTTTTCTCAGCATCCATTGCTTCATGTTTGTCTTAGTCCTACTGTGCATATTTTATTCAGAGTAAAGTTCATAGCATTACAATGCTCAAAGGTGAATTTTTAGATCTGTATCTGCTGACGAGCTTTGTTGTCTAGAGGACAGTCGTTTCTCAATAAATGTTTATTAACTAGAACTGAAAAGGTTTTAATCCATCTTCTGAGTAAGTACGCAGACAGAAGCAGAATTACATCTTCAAAAAGTGCAAGTGATGACCACCCAGCCGTGTCCGACTCTCTGCGACCCCATGGACTGTAGCCTGCCAGGCTCCTGTGTCCGTGGAATGCTCCAGGCAAGAACGCTGGAGTGGGTTGCATGCCCTTTTCCAGGGGATCTTCCCGACCCAAGGTTTGAACCCAGGTCGCAGGCAGATTCTTTATTGTCTGAGCCACTAGGGAAGCCCATAATTACATCTTAGACTCACCTTTTAAAATTTTAACCCTCTGTTTTTTTCTCTTAAAAAGGCAAGCCAGAAAATGTCCCATAAATTAAAGGTTCTGTGAAGTTGTGTGTTAACACAGCGTTAAGAAAATGCTCTCTTCCCCTCTGGTAGAATAAAACCCAATCTGCCCCAGATGATGGTCTTCCTGAGGACCTGACAGGAGCATAGGTCTCACTTTGACAGTGAAAGGATGCTGTATTTGTGGCTTTTTTTTCTTTCAAAATCAACTTGCGTTTATAGAGGGCATAAAATACGCATGAAATGACAACACAGGGAAAATAGCCTGACCTACTTAGAAGAACAAGCTGTTTTAAACAATGCTGAACCATGTATTTTAATTTAAAATTGCATGATAATCCTTTCAGATATTTTAATTGAAATAGAGACTCCACTTAACAGAAAAAAAAAAAAAAGAGGATGACTACTTGGTATCGCTTGTTAGCCTGTTTAAAAATCCCATGATAGATATTACTCTGATTCAGATTGTACTTGATCACAGTATATTTCTGTCTAAAGGGCTGAATGTCATCTGTAGTGAGCTTTTCTTTGTTCATTTTTCATGAGTTTTCCTTCCTGCTGACTTTTTAGTATTGTGTTTCACTAATGCTTAGCAACTCTACTATGGGGGAGAAAAATGAAACACCAGTTAATTCCACTAAACTGGGGATGAGAGAAAGATAACTAGGATAAGGAAAGGTTTGGAGAATCAGATGGAAATGTGGAAATTAAAATGTTCAGTCACCTCATGACCGTGACCTGATTGTATTCTACGTAATTCTGAAACATGCCTAATTTTATATGCATACATACCATGTAATCATTTTTCATTCATTATTTTCTAAAAAGCTGTTAACAGCCTAAAGGGCATACTTAGGCCATCATTCTAAAAAATAGAAGAAACTCATTTGAGTCTTTTAGAAATACCGTGGGTCTATTGTATATGGCACTTATCAACAATTTATTTCACTTTTAACCTATCCCATAACCCACCGCAGTAATCCACGAATGGAGTCAGAGGAGGCTATTTTCCCTCTGACAAAAATGGGCCATTTTTCCCTGTTTAGTGAAATCTGGAACACAGATCATTATAGTGCTTTTGGCAGCTAATTTGAACATCGGTGACTCAACTTTGAGAAGAATCTTTTTTTCTGCCTTAAAGAATCTCTGAGTTTTCAGACTCCAGTAATTGAAAAATCCCCAAACACTCACTCACAGAGGAGATACACATTACTGCAGGAACAGTCTACAAATTGTAAAGTATTCAATTTACATCCCTAGCACCTCAGGGCAGTTCTGAAGAATTTATATCTTCGGGAACCTTTGAACTAACAAAAGATAACATTTCACAGTAAAGTCTGCTGGCATAAAAGTTTTTAACTCCCTTCTTTCCTTTTAAAAAGAAACTATTTCCTTCACTTGTGACTCTGACTGGGAAGAGAGTATATTCACAAAGATGAAACCCATCCATGAAATAAGTCTGACAGAAAGAAAAGAAAGAAAGAACACACACACACACTCAGGAACATCTTTTCTGTCAACAAAGAGTGGCTGGATTTCTGTTGATTATTCCTACACCACCATGGCATAGTTATAACTTTTTATTTTAAGAAACACAGCAAAAGGAAGGTTTTTATAATTATAGTTCAAATTTGAGGAAAAAAATGATACAATTATTCTTTTCTCTTTGAGATTCTCACCTGGGTATATAGATTTTTAAATGGATAATTGGATCTGATATATTTGATATTTTAAAAGATGTTTTGAAAAAATGCTTTCATTGGAGCATTAAAATTTGGAGGATCTATGAGACCAACTTCTTGTCAAAGGTTCAAATGAGCAAATAAAAACTCTTCTTGTTAATTACCACATGTATTTCCATGTCCAATGAACCTTAAATGATTCATTTAATTTAAAAAGTATGGCTCCATAGTATTTGGTTCTCCTCATTTTCCGGCTCTTGTAAATGAAGCAGTAAGAAATTTGCAATGGATTAAATTGGACCTGTATTTCTAAGTAGGAAGTGAGCTTTCTCTGCCCCTTCCTCTGGCTTTTTGATCAAAGATGATTTCTTGTAGAGTAATTACTAATCTTCTGACATCTGTGGCTCAGGACAATGTTAGCATTTTGAACTGAACATTTAAAAAGCAAAGAAAAACTCCTTTAGGTAACCCTTTCTCAGTTCTTTAATTAGCATACTCATTATCAATACTATGGTAACAATAATGAAACATTTTAAATGCAATAACTTGATAAGCTTTTTTTTAGGTAAAAAATTGATCAGTGTTTCTGTTAACTAATAACCTAGGAATCAACAATCTCATAAAACTGGTTTACTCAGCCCAGAAAATTAGGCAATCCATCATGACTGATTTGCTCACATTTCCCCCTGCAAATAAGTGAGATGGAAACTTTAAAACCAATAAGATAATGCACTTTACAAATTCAGTAGAGAGAGAGACAGATAAACTAAGATGCCACTGGCATCGGTTAGGAAAAAAATCTGTCGTGTTTCCAATTATTTGAGCAGATTTTTGTTTCCCAATTCGCTGCCAGCCTGGCTGCATCTAGCCCCCTCCTCCTGTTTTCTCGAACCAAATCATCAGGTCTTAAATCAGAACAAGCTCATCATATCATCGTATGAAAGGCCAACAGGGGATAAAGGACACCAGATGTTATATGAGTTTTCTTTTAGGCTTTCATTTCAGCCTTCCTGCATTCCCCATGCTGCTTTTTACTTGTCAGAAACGAAAATGTGCTTTGATAGATAACAACCCTATTTTCTTCACTGGCTGAGCTTAGAGAATACCATTAAGTATTGATATCTAGGGTGCTTAACTAGGGAATGCAATCACAGCAGTCTCAAAATTGGGGTTCTGTTGCATCATTTTACATGCCAAGATTTTTGAAAGACTCCAGATTAATTTTGTTTTCCTTAGGAAATAAAAGTCACAGAGTTTTAGTTGTGAGAGATGAAAGGAAGGGAACCAAGGCCCGTCCTTCCCCAAATTTCCACTTCTTCCTGCAGATCTCAGCTCACATCAAGGGGCCTGGATACCCCTGGGAAGCCGTGCAAAGGTGAATTCTTGAAATGGAACTGTAGCCCCAGTCTGCCAAAGCAAACTATTAAAACGCTTTGTACTTGGAGAGCTTAGCTTTTGTATGACTTTGGTTTTATTAGGAAAGGAGTGAGAAAAAACAAAGGACTCTTCCATCATCTACATTCAAAGAGACAATCTCATCAGGCTTGATGATGATCAACAACTCTGACCCAAGATGCAAACTGGGGCATCTTGATTTGCTCATGGGAGGGGGTCATGTATTAAGATCAGCCTATATTAACAGTAGTAATATATATTATTATATATTATGCGATTTGGTTTTTTAGGGCACAAGATCACTCTCCTCTGAATTCCAATATAGCTATATATATATATTTTAAAAATGCACACACTTTATTGCCTTCGAAGTATATATGTGGTGAAGTGAGAGTGAAAGGGAAAGTCACTCAGTCGTGTCCGACTCTTTGTGACCCCACAGACTCTGCAGTCCCTGGAATTCTCTAGGCCAGAATACTGGAGTTGGTAGCCTTTCCCTTATGTGGTAAAGGGATGCCCAGTTTCTCTTGCGGCCTTTGATAGCCTTAGGTCATGTAGGTGGAGGAAAACCCTTAGATGATGCTTTACAAGGAAACGCTGCTGTTGTTAAGGCTAAAGCTGCGTCCTTAAATTGAGAGGTCATTTGTTCCCTCATCTAAAGGGGACATTTGACAATGTCTGGAGACACATTTACTTGTCGTGACTGGCGGTGGTGTGCTCCTGATATCTAGTTGGTAGAACCAGAAATACAGTTAAACATCCTATGTACACAAAGCAAGGGTGGGCATGCATGCTTAATCGCTCAGTCGTGTCCGACTCTTTGCGACCCCATGGACTGTAGCCCGCCAGGCTCCTCTGTCCATGGGATTTCCCAGGCAACAATACTAGAGTGGGTTGCCATTTCTTTCTCTAGGGGATCTTTCCAAGCCAGGGATCAAACCCAGGTCTCCTGAAAGGCAGGCAGATTCCTTATCATCTGAGCAACCAGGGAAGCCCCTGGAAGCCCTTCAAAGCAAGGGCACCCCCAGCACCCCAGAACAACGGCCCAGCCCCAGTGGCAATACTGGGAAGGATGAGAAACTCTGCCGCGAAGGATGAGAATGGGAAAAGGAGCTCTGACATCAAATGCTTGGAGGATGGGCGTGTGGGGGTGGGTGCGGAACTGACCCGGTCATCAGCGCATGAAACCTGACAACAGTTCCTGCAGTGCCGGAAGCCCAGGTTCAATCCCCGGGTGGGAAAGGTCCCCTGGAGAAGGGAATGGCTGCCCACTCCAGTATTCTGGCCTGGGAATTCCCATGCCCAGAGGAACCTGGGGGGCTACAGTTCATGGGACTGCAAAAGAGTGGGAAACATCTAAGCAACTAACAGTTTCACTTAGGGTCTGTGAGTGCAGACCTCAGAGGCGCTGATACACACGGAAGCAGTTGACTCACCTGTTCAGCCCTTACTGTCCAACAGATAATTGATGGTATAGAGACAGTTGCATACATTTGAGACCTTGGGCATTTTCTGATCAACAGCATGTCCAAAATTATCTGCTACCAAGATGCACGTGGATGTTTTGTACTTTGTCTTCTTTGCATATTGGTTTCAAAAACTAAGATGCAAAAATAAGTTAGAGACTTAAATAGGTCAAAATTTATGAAATTGCTAATACTTAACCTTTTGACCTAGGAGTCTGGCAATTTTATATGGTCAACCTAAATAAAAGAAGTGCAAGATGAAGTTAAACACATGTGTAAATAGTATAGAGCGATTTTGCTAATCAGTAACCATGATAATGCACTGTCAACTTTGGCTGGATGCAGATAGTTCTGCATGTTCCACTGTGCAGCTGTGAAGTAAATGTAAGAAAGGAGAAGTACAACAGAGAAGCTTCCTAGAGAAAAGAGTAGAAATTCTAGTCCAAAGAGGGTAACATGCTGTGGATAAAGGCTAATTTAGGTCAATCCCAGGCTGCACAGAGATCCCAGAAGATTTGACCTTGGGGTTGGGTTAGAGGCTTTGGACATAAATAATAGTAACTGTAGCTTCAAATATAGTATCAACTTTAAATGGAGAAATCCACTCGGGACAAATATGAATAAGTGCCTGGTCCTATTTTACGGCAAGAAATCCTTGGTCAGAAGCAGTCAGGAGAGCAGAATGGACTTCCTGAGGGACATTTGGAAAACTGAAGTGGAGCACAAGCCAATTCTCAAGGTTCTTTTTCTTTAGATTCAGTGTCAATCCTCACTTAGGTTTCTCCTTCTGTCTCCCAGATCTTTTCAAAATTTGCTCCACCTGCCTCATTTCTTTAACCTTGGTATCACTCAAGAAATCATTATCATATGTTCATTTTATTACAATTTTTATTAGGACCAACTCTAGCTGTATTGAAAGGCCTGATGCTGAAGCTGAAGCTCCGATACTCTGGCCACCTGATGCAAAGAGCTGACTCATTGGAAAAGACCCTGATGCTGGGAAAGGTTGAAGGTGGTAGGAGAAGGGAATGACAAAGGATGAGATGGTTGGATGGCATCACCGACACCATGGACCTGCGTTTGTGCAAGCTCTGGGAGTTGGTGATGGACAGGGAAGCATGGTGTGCCTCAGTCCATGGGATCACAAAGAGTCAGACACAACTGAGCAATTGAACTGAACTGAACTTGCCACATCCATGATTTTATTAAATGTGTGCCACATACCAGTGACTCCTTTATAATCTATTTTCTCCATCCCTGTGCTTCCTATAAGCTCCAGACATGAGTAGCCAACATACCTAATCCCTCTAATTCAGCATATTTGCATCTTAATATCTCTATTTCTATACCGCTTCCTAACTACCACCAATGATCTATTATTCATTATCCTCTGCTTCTAAACTTGGCTAACTGCATGGCCATTTTGCACGTATAACCTCCTCAACTTCTTCAAGTCTGTTCGTGCTTTTCCATTGCCATGACCAGTTTTAGCTGTATGACATTGGATTAAATTACTTACCTTGTTAACCTTAAATAATTTCACCTACTTCTTGTCTTCAGTTCAGTTAAGTCGCTCAGTAGTATCCGACTCTTTGCAACCCCATGAATCACAGCATGCCAGGCCTCCCTGTCCATCGTCAACTCCCGGAATTCTTGTAAACTCATGTCCATCGAGTCGGTGATGCCATCCAGCCATCTCATCCTCTGTTGTCCCCTTCTCCTCCTGCCCCCAATCCCTCCCAGCATCAGAGTGTTTTCCAATGAGTCAACTCTTTATATGAGGTGGCCAAAGTACTGGAGTTTCAGCTTCAGCATCAGTCCTACCAATAAACAGACTGATCTCCTTTAGGATGCACTGGTTGGATCTCCTTGCAGTCCAAGGGACTCTCAAGAGTCTTCTCAACACCACAGTTCAAAAGCATCAATTCTTTGGCGCTCAGCCTTCTTCACAGTCCAACTCTCACATCCATACATGACCACAGGAAAAACCATAGCCTTGACAGAAGGACCTTAGTCAGCAAAGTAATGTCTCTGCTTTTGAATATGCTATTTAGTCTTACCCCACTCCCCTTAAATTAATTCTCCATCTTGTAACTAGAGTTCCCTACCTATAAAACAAATACAGTCACGCCAGTTCCCTGACTAAAAGATATTCATTGTAGCCCCATTGTATGTTGCTGATAAAATTCAATTGTTTAATATTGGGTTGATGCCATCCTTAATCCCAGTTACCATGTTCTCATTCATCATATTTTGCCACCTCCTGTCCCTCTAATAATTTCTTCCAGTTTCCATTTCCTACCACCCATGCGTTATTTCATCCTCCATACCTTTCTTTGTGTGGTTCTTTGTGTGGCTGCCTTTAACAGCCTTCTTGCTGTTTACTCTTTGGGTAAACTCACACCTATCCTCCAATTCAGACATCATCTCTATGTACCATCCACTGCACTGTGTTTTTAGATACAGCTCCCTTCATTTAATTATACCATCTTGTACCTGCACTAAGTTGATAGTACTATAGTCATTTTCAAGCTCATATTGAAACGCTCTTTTATTAAACCTTCTTAGTGGGTGACAATGATAGAGAGAAGTAAAAGGGATTCTGCTTTCGTCTCTATTAAGATTGTTTGCCTAAGCAAAATTCAACTGAAGAGCGTTCTCAGCTGCAACATCAACAAAAGCAACAAAATTCACGGAAAAGCATTACCACATGATACTGAAATTTTCAGCCTGTGACACTTTCATAAGGTCTTCAGTTTCATGCTCCAAACACGTGTTATAACGCTTAGAAAAAAAAGTTTTTGAATGGAACACATTTGGCTCACAATAAGCAGTGAACAAATGACAGTCAATGGTAATGAAAATATTTTTTCATGCTGGACATTCAAAACTTAGTGCTTCCATATTTGGCAAAGTTTTACCAGATAATACGTGTGTATGTATGGGTATAAACACAGAAAAATATATTATTTAGCCTTCTTTAAATATAGATATAAATATATTGGCTTTGCCAAAATGTTCATTTATTGTTTTTCTGCAAGATGTTACAGAAACATGCTAATATATTTATTTGTAATGAACTGTGTGAAGACTGTCTTCTTGACCCACTTTTACCCAGGTTCCTCTGAACCCTCTGCTGAATTAGGCCTGCACTTGGCTTTTCTCTCTATCCTTGTAGAATCCACTTGAGCAAGAATTCTAATTAATCAGTTTAAAGAAAATCCTGTAGTTTTTATATCTGACCACCCTTGATATCTTACTAGACTTGCCTGCCTTCAGCAAGAATTCTATTGAGTCGATGTAACAAGAATCCTCCTTACCCCTGATGTCCTCTCCTAGTGATTTTTCACTCACTAACCCCACTCTGATCCTTCATTTTAACCTCCACTTCTCCTTGCTTTTGAACTGTGATGTTGGAGAAGACTCTTGAGAGTCCCTTGGACTGCAAGGAGATCCAACCAATCCATTCTGAAGGAGATCAGCCCTAAGATTTCTTTGGAAGGAAGGATGCTAAAGCTGAAACTCCAGTACTTTGGCCACCTCATGCAAAGAGTTGACTCATTGGAGAAGACTCTGATGCTGGGAGGAATTGGGAGCAGGAGAAGAAGGGTACGACTGAGGATGAGGTGGCTGGATGGCATCACCGACTCGATGGATGTGAGTTTGCGAGAACTCCAGGAGTTGGTAGGCCTGGCGTGCTGCAGTTCATGGGGCTGCAAAGAGTCGGACATGACTGAGCGACTGAACTGAAGTGAACTGTCCTTGTTAAAACTGAAGTTGAGTCCATCTCTTGGTCCCATGCAAGACGCTACTGCAGAGGTCCCTATATCCAGCATGACGCCGCCACGCCCTTGAATAGAGTCCACTTTGCCATTCTTCAGCAGGCGTCATTTGAAAGTCTTCCTCAGGCACCACTTTGCCTTCTCACATTTCTTGTTCTTTGGGATGGCTGTGGTCACCGCCTCGTGTACATGTTACAAACCTCCGCTCACAGTTGTTCAGGCGCTCTGCCTGCAAGATCTAATCCCTTGACTCTGCTTGTCACCTCAACTGTAAAATCCTAAGGGATTAGATCTGTATAGTCAAAGCTATGGTTTCTCCAGCAGGCATGTGCAGATGTGAGAGTTGGACCATAAAGAAGGCTGAGTGCTGAAGAATTGATGCTTTTGAATTGTGATGCAGGAGAAGACTTTAGAGAGTCTCTTGGACTTCAAGGAGATCAAACCAGTCAATCCTAAAGGGCATCAGTCCTGAATATTAGTTGGAAGGACTGAATCCTGGTGCTGAAGCTCCAGTCCTTTGGCCACCTGATGTGAAGAGTCAACTTATTAGAAAAGACCCTGATGCTGGGAAAGATCAGAGGCAACAGGAGAAGGGGATGACAGAGGATGAGATGGTTAGGTAGCATTACCAATTCAATGCACGTGAATCTGAGCAAACTCCAGGACTTGGTGAAGGACAAGGAAGACCGACATGCTGCAGACCATGGGGGTCTCAGATAATCAGACATGGCTTAGTGACTGAATAGCAAGTGTCATGGAAAACGGCTTTAGCAGTTAGAACCATATTTTTCCTTTGTCATATATATGTATATATACTTACACTGATATGCATACTTACAATCTGCATCTTTGTCTGAAGTTGCATACAGAAAGAAGTTGAATCTTAAATTCCTGCTATCTCTGTTTGTTTTGATGTAGGAGTATTATCACATATTTACAAAGCTATATCCTACAAAGTGGTTTGTAAGAGCTGTAACATGTGAGAATTCGGTATAATTATCTGTCATCATCAGAATAGATGTGAAGGATTGTGAGAAGTCTTTCTGTCTTTAAATCCATGTAGATTCCTTACCACATGGGTATCAATTGGCAAATCAGTCAGAGACAAAGAAAGAAGAGCTTTATTGATTGTTCAACCTGAGTTGCTCTAAATACACAAGTGTCACCATTTTAGAAATGAAGACAGTGACTTCGGGGCAGCCTGAGACCATCACTCAAACCACTTGTGTGGCTTTTCATAAGGGACTCTGAGACTTGCAGCTGCTTCTTACATGGCTAAGGAGGCTGTGGCTTAAATTATGAAAGACTGACAAGTAATTTAGAAGTTAAATCCTAAATAGACAAAGTCCAGAACTTGGTGGTTTAATAAACACAAAATCTGACACCGTCTAAGCAGAAGATGCTGGACAAGAATTTCTGTGATATCAAAACTCATCATCCTAAAATAGAATTCAGGGAAAAATTAAATGGATTTTTAAAAATCAGTTAACATAATGTATTACTTATTAAATTCCTTCATAGAGCAAATAGAAGACTAATTTCTCTGGAGCCATTCATGCCCCCAAAAGTTATAATTAAAGACACAAATTGAATGATTTTAATAATGATGAACGTTCACCTTTTCAGTACTTAGGTATGGTAATATGATAGGCACAGAAGGACTCCATCTTCCATTTTCATTTAACTTTCTCTCCTGGGATTTATAAGGGCACTTTTCCTCATGTATTTATTTATGGACGTTAAAATATCAGGTGCTGAGCGGCTGTTTTTTAAAGGCAAAATTAGTATTGATACTCAAAAACACATAGTGGGGTTTTGAGATTACAGAAGGATTTTTGAGTTTCCCGTGTGCATCGCGGCATGCTTACCTCTTCCGATCCTTCCGGTTGTACGGGGTCCTGCCAAGAACAGGGATTTGCCCGTACCTTGGCGCCCTGCCTCTGTTGTTTCCCTTTGCAGAACACAATTAGTGCTCATTGATGACTTTACAGAAAGCACCGATAATGGAAAAGGCAAATCAAACATATCTTTAAAAGATGGTGGCAAAATGCAATACAGAAACGTGCTGGAGAATAAGCCACCTCTGCAAGCTGGTTGGTCTGCATATTTGTATTTTTTGTATCATTTAGGAAAATCCTATTATGGCCTTAGCCACAGACACATCCCTGGTGTGCAAGATAGAGGCTGTTCAGAAAACACGCAGCATTTTCAGCCAGAAAATAGGGCAACCGACTGCTTTCTGTAGATCACTGTGACACCCCAGTTCCCGTCAATAGCACATAATCTCATTGCAGCAGGCAGTACTTGGTATCAATGAGACAGGAGTATTTTTAGACATGTGCTGAGTGCCCCTACCTAAAGGACAGAAACCATATTCACAGTGACTAGTATCTTAAGAACTATACTTATAAAACAAAGAAGTACAGTAGTTAGATGCAGCTACTCAGAGAATTTAATCTTTTTTTTTTTTCTTTTCTCTTCAACCTCTTTCTGTCTCTCTTCCTTAAACTGTCATTTCTCCAAATACCATTACAAAATGATTTCAGTCACGGTGTCAGCTACATAATTAATCCTCCCATCACTGGATGCCAAATTAGATGTCTGTTTCCGTAATGCCCTCTCACTGGTAGAGGAGGGGTCACTATGTGGATTTGACATGTGATCAGGATAAATCCCCAAAAGACTGAATGAGACATCAAGTTCCAAAAGCCTGTGTGTGTGCATCTAACACTAGGTAGGCTACACACCCAACCTGGCCGGTCTCCACCCAGGCAACATAAAATACATTTTGCTGTGCTGTTATCACAATGATTAAAATATAATAAGCTAATGAGATTACAATAGCTGATTGTGAACAAGCCCAATTGTGTTAATTGGAAGCTCCTGAATGGCAATTTTAGCTGCTGCTGAGTTTTGAAATATAATCAGTTTTACTAATTTTATCTGATTTCTTAATGAAGCTTGCCCTGAGCAATTGTTCTATGTGTTCTTTAGCAAACAGTGTGTGTCATAACCGCTGACATTAATCTCGATTACTTTAGTTAAAATAAATAGTTATACTTGGGTGGTTTTCAGAAAATACATCATAGGAGATGTAATGCTGGAAAGCAAATAGCTTGCACTTTTCCTTTCTTTGTTTGACTGAATTTTATCTGATGCACCCACGCATGGAGATTCTCCCTTTGGTTTTACCAGATCCTTCCTGGGGGCTCCCATCTTAAGTCAAGAAGAGCTACCACTTGAGGTCTTATAAGTGTCCCCCTCTATCAGTGCAAGGATGGAGATAAGATTTACACACAGGAGAAAGTAACTGATATCAAATGTAGCTGGTGCATAAGACCAGGAGAAAAAAAAAAGCTGTTGGAATGTCTAGAGAGTTTCTGTCCAAGGCCGGCTTTGGCAGCACGCAGATCGTAGCATCAATACCAGCTACTAACATTAATGACTGAGACTGCAGGAGACCGAGCGCTCAAAGTTATTTGTTTTCACAGTGGATTAATATACATTGGATGGCTCCTCTGAGCTTTTTAAGTGCACTGGAAGACTGCCATGCCATACAGCCAGTTATAAAAGACTGAAAATGCTAAGAGAAAATAAAGTTTGGGGGAACCAAAAATGCCATTTAATGCAAGCTGAAGAAACATCTTTTGTCCTTTTGATTTTTTTCACTCACGGTCTTTCAACATCTGCAGTTAAGATTGTATGTTTAGATCATTTAATGCTTGTGAGCAAAGAGTAAATGGGTTTTTATAGGAATAAGTGAGGGAATGGGATAAAACCTTTTGGAATTCAATGGAACGTTTAAAATGACATATGTTAAAACACCACAAGAAGGATTTTATAATTAAGTGTTTACACAAGCAAAGGTGTTACACCAACCACTACCCTCAATCTATACTGGCATTTTCAAACTTTTCAGTGCTTCCCAAGTGGCACTAGAGATAAAGAGCCCACCTGCCAATGCAGTAGACACGGCGGGCCTGGGTTCCAGGCCTGGTCAGGAAGACCCCCTGAGAAGGGTATGGCAACCCACTTCAGTGTTCATACCTGGAGAATCCCATGGACAGAGGAGCCTGGCAGGCTACCGTCCCTAGGGCCTCAAAGAATTGCACATGACTGAAGCGTCCTAGCTACACCCACAGAAACTAACACAACATGGTAAAGCAATTACACTCCAGTAAAAATTAATTGAAAAAAAAAAAACCCTTAAAAAATGCTTTTTCACTGAGTTCCAGTGTCCTACACAAGAGGATGCATAAATTGCAGAAGTCTTAAATATATGAATAAATCAAGAACTAGAACATTTCTAGTACCCCAGATTCACTTTATAATTATTTTATCTATGTTGATATTTAATATTATCCATAAATGGGCTTCCCTGGTGGCTCAGAGGTTAAAGCGTCTGCCTCCCATGCGGGAGACCCGGGTTTGATCCCTGGGTCGGGAAGATCCCCTAGAGAAGGAAATGGTAACCCACTCCAGTATTCTTGCCTGGAGAATCCCATGGACAAAGAAGCTTGTTAGGCTACAGTCCATGGGGTGGCAAAGAGCTGGACACGACTGAGCCACTTCACTTTCATTTTCATGGTCGTTTATAAAATACATTAATCAGTGACCCCATTTCTTGTGCTGTCCTAAGCTAGGTTTGATACTGAGGTTATCTTGCTTCGTGTCGTGTTAGTTGCTCAGTCGTGTCCGGCTCTTTGTGGCCCCACGAACAGTAGCCCTCCAAGCTCCTCTGTCCATGGGATTCTCCAGGCAAGAGCACTGGCGTGGGTAACCATTCCTTTCTCCAGGGGATCTTCCCAACCCAGGGATCAAACCTGGGTCTCCTGCATCATACTCAGATTCCTACCGTCTGAACCACTGGGGAAGCCCATGCATTAGAAGCTTTCCAGTTGTTTTTCATGCTCTCTGGAACAATGTGCATAAATGATAGATTTTTTATTTCTTGAAATTTTAATGAAACTCTCCTGAAAAACCATCTGCCCCATCCACTCTGTTGTTCCATATTTCCATGCAGTCATTTTAAGTTATTTCTCTTTTACCAGAAGATGATCCACTTCACCTAATTTTAAAAATTATTTGTCTATATTTATTATTCAATGAAGTCTTCTGTTTATGAAAAATCGAATTGAACATGTGTCTAAAACATAAATTTTGGAGTCTACATGTTTCCTTTTAGAAGGGTACCAGGATTCTGTTCACACATATAACAGAATATGGAAATGGAAAACAAGCTTTTGAGAAAATGGTAGATCTGTTCATAGATACATAAGAAATATATTTGATTTTAGGGTCAAAATAAAAGAAATGCTCTCAGTTCAGACTCAAGGGCAATGAACTCTGGTTTAAAAGGTAACAAGAAAACAGCTTTTTACTACTTGCAGGTAAGCATTTGACTTACGTTCTTCAGACAGTTTGGGTAATTTACATACTGTTTACATGGTCTTCTATTTTGATATAATTTCACATTTACTGAAAACTTTCAAGAGGATGGGGAAGCCTGGTGGGTTGCCGTCTATGGGGTCGCACAGAGTCGGACACAACTGTGGTGACTTTGCAGCGGCAAGTATAGCATCCCTTGTAGATGTTTATTTTAGAAGGTCATTATCTACTGACATTGAACTGTTCTTGATAATCTAATTACATTTAAAGCTATGATTCCAAAGCTAGATTTCTTGTTCTGTGTTTTGCCCCCAATCATACATCACCCAGACTGCAAAATATTCAGTATGCATTTGGTGAATAAATAAACTATATTGAATAAGTAATCTTTTCTAAAACCAGCTTGAACATCTGGAAGTTCATGGTTCACATATTGCTGAAGCCTGGCTTGGAGAATTTTGAGCATTATTTTACTAGCATGTGAGATGAGTGGAATTGTGTGGTAGTTTGAGCATTCTTGGGCATTGCCTTTCTTTGGGATTGGAATGAAAACTGACCTTTTCCAGTCCTGTGGCCACTGCTGAGTCTGCGCATATGCCTGCATATTGAGTGCAGCACTTTCACAGTATCATCTTTCAGGATTTGAAACAGCTCAATTGGAATTCCATCACCTCCACTAGCTTTGTTCGTAGTGATGCTTCTAAGGCCCACTTGATGTCACATTCCAGGATGTCTGACTCTAGATGAGTGATCACACCATCATGATTATCTGGGTCGTGAAGGTCTTTTTTGTACAGTTCTTCTGTGTATTCTGTCCACCCCTTCTTAATATCTTCTGCTTCTGTTAGGGCCATACCATTTCTGTCCCATATCAAGCCCTTCTTTGCATGAAATGTGCCCTTGGTATCTCTAATTTTCTTGAAGAGATCTCTAGTCTTTCCCATTCTGTTCTTTTCCTCTATTTCTTTGCACTGATCGCTGAAGAAGGCTTTCTTATCTCTTCTTGCTATTCTCTGGAACTCTGCATTCAGATGTTTATATCTCTCCTTTTCTCCTTTGCTTCTCGCCTCTCTTCTTTTCACAGTTATTTGTAAGGCCTCCCCAGACAGCCATTTTGCTTTTTTGCATTTCTTTTCCACGGGGATGGTCTTGATCCTTGTCTCCTGTACAATGTCACAAACCTCATTCCATAGTTCATCAGGCACTCTATCTATCAGATCTAGGCCCTTAAATCTATTTCTCACTTCCACTGTATAATCATAAGGGATTTGATTTAGGTCATACCTGAATGGTCTAGCAGTTTTCCCTACTTTCTTCAATTTGAGTCTGAATTTGGTAATAAGGAGTACATGATCTGAGATAGGAATGGGAGGTTCAAAAGGGAGGGGAAGCCTGGCATGCTGCAGTCCATGGGATCACAAAGAATTGGACACGACTGAGTTACTCAACTAAATTGAACCAGGAGAACTACCTCATCCATTACTTATCCATTTCCCTGTTCTATGGATCCAATCCTGCTCTCCATCCTCTTGGCCCCTGCTCTATTAATATTCCTTCTCTCTCCTTTATCTTCATCCTTTTCTTCTCCATTTACTCCTTCTTTGTAGTACATAAACATGCTTTATCTCTTCTATAAGTGAAAAACAACTAACATTCCTATGCTTGCTTAAGGCGCTTCAATTGTTTCCAGCTCTGTGTGACCCCATAGACAGCAGCCCACTAGGCTCCACCGTCCCTGGGATTCTCCAGGCAAGAACACTGGAGTGGGTTGCCATTTCCTTCTCCAGTGCATGAAAGTGAAAAGTCAAAGTGAAGTCGCTCAGTTGTGTCCGACTCTTAGCGACCCCATGGACTGCAGCCTACCAGGCTCCTCCGTCCATGGGATTTTCCAGGCAAGAGTACTGGAGTGGGGTGCCATTGGCCTCTCTGTTTCTAGGCTTATGTGCTCCCAATTCCTAGGCTATTTTTCTTCTTGTCCTTCACAGTGAAATAGAGAGAAATTGGTCAAAAATGGCTACATCATCCCTGACTCCTCTTCAGAGCTTTGCAGTCTGTGCCTTTTCTTCATGTAGCCCCTGAAACCATTTTTTGCATTTATCACCAGTTATCTACCAGTATCTAGATTCAATGTACTCTTTTCAACTCTTATAAAGCTTGCCCTCCCTGGAATATCAAATACTCTTAATTTCTTTATCATTCTTAGGATTATTTCATCTCTTGATTTTGGTTATTACATCCCCTTGGTTATTTCTCTTCCTTATTTCTCTGGCTGCTCCTTCTGACCACAGTTTTAAAATGTCTGTGTCCCATTTACTCACTGCACAAACTCTGAGTACCCTCTTCAACAACCACAGTTTATATTTGATTACCCAACTGCCTCTCACAAAAGCCAACTGACTAACCCATGAACTTTTACTTCAACATATTCAAAATTAAACTCATTGTCTATCTTGCCACTGTGCTCGCTTGCCACACCAATTCCTCCACACACACATACCTTATTTCCTATCACCTTGATGATTAGCACCTTCATTCACACTGAGCCAGAAAACTGAGAACCGTCCAGATTCCTCCCTGTTTTTCTATTCTCCCATCTTTTATTCATCCCACCCTAACCCTAACCCTAGTCACGCTTCCACTGTTAAGTCTTCGTCCTTGATACTTTCCAGACATATCTTCTTCTCCCCATTTCCCTCTGTCAGTGTCCTATCTCTCACCTAGACAGCAGCAACTACCCTACAACGGGGGGGCTTTCCTCCATTCTGGTTCCATCATGCCACCATTAGAGCAAATATCCTAGCCTGTGTCTGTTCATATCGCTCGCTTGCTCAAGCTTCTTTAATGGCTCCTCCCTGCATACCTGGCAGGCCCCAGGCCATGGGGTCAAAACGGGCGGACACGACCGACTAACACAGCAACACTGCACACAGGATACTTTAAACCCTTTAGAAAGGCGTGTCCTTCGTGGCTTGGTCTGCAGATCCAGACATCTCCTACCTCGAAACCTTTCTACTCTAATTTCCAAGAAAGTCCTTGTCGTTTGTTTGCACCTGTTCTTCCCTCTGCCTGGACCCCAATCCCTCCCTTGTCTATCTATTACCCTTTGAATCTTAATACCAATATGAAATCCTCTCTTTCAGCTAAGACTCTCTAAGTGGAAAGAAATGCATCTAGACCAGCTTAAGCCCAAGGGGATTTTACTGGGTTAGGTAGCTAGAAAGTGTACTAGAAAAGATGACAGATGTTCAGCAATTCCTCAAAACCATGCCTCAGTCCAGCCTCTCACCCCCAAAGGTTATTCACTTCATACTTCTGCTTTACTTCAAATTTTGATTCAGTTTAATCTGCTTAAAGAGTATTTTTTAAGACAACAGATGTAGTAATCTAGACACAGTAATGAGGTATAAAAATTTTTTCCACTAGTTAGCTGTCCTATTATATCTATCAATAACTAGTATCATTTTATGAGTTCTTTCTCTGTAACAAAAATAAGAGAAACAAGTGAAAGAGTTTAAGCTGATTGAAAATAACTGATGAAATTAATGGAAAAAGTAAATAAATATTTCTGTGATATCAGACTTAACAGAAGTAGTCGATAATGAAAATAATTGTTCCTAGAAGTGACTGTGGAATTTTCTCTAATCTAGTTTTAAATGCTTCAAAGACACTGTCCTAGCAATAAGAAAATAAAATTGGAAAAGGGAAAGAGACAGGGACTTCCCTGACAGAACACTCCATGTTCTCACTGCCAAGGGCTTGGGTTTTTACCTAGTAAAGTAAAAATCCCATACATAAGTCACATAACATGGCCAAAAAAAGATAAAAACACAAAAGCCAACAGAAAAAAAAAAATAGAGTATAGAGACAAATAACCTCTGCAAAATCAATCAGTTGACCCATCCAGGGCATAAGAAGGCAAGGAAAGCATTCATGTAGAAATAATTAAAAAAGCGTTCACTCTTATCCATTTTAAAAGTTATCATAGAAAGATATCTTCCCAAGAAGCCCCCACTTTCTTCTACATAAGAAATCTGCAAACTGGAGCATATGAACCAAATTCAGCCCAATGTCTGTTTTTGTAAATAAAGTTTTATTAGAATGCAATTACATCCATTTGTTTATATACTGTCTATGGTTGCCTTTGCTCTTGTATACAACTGTAGGGCTTAGTAACTAAAATGGAAACTCTGTGATTCACAAAGTTATAAATATTTACTATTCAGCTTTTCATTGAAAAAGCTTGTTCATCCCTGCCTACACAAATAGAAGAGGGAATTTTTTTTTTCCATTTACTAGTGACTATGAAGAGGGGCTTTGGATCTACGACACAAGATTCTACAGTGATACAAGACTGCAATTATTTTATCAGATAGAGTCATATATTTTTATGGAGTCTCTTACTGAGATACCAACCCCTCTCTTTGTCTTCTTCATTTCTGTAATTTTGGGCAGGGTGTGAGTGAGATAATACATGGTGACATTCATCAATATGGGTATTAGATCAGAAACAATGACCTAGAACACAAACTGATGAGATTAAAGGGGCTGAAGGTGAAGGTGAAGTCACTCAGTCATGTCCAACTCTTTGCGACCCTGTGGACTATGACCTACTAGGCTTCTCCATCCATGGGATTCTCCAGGCAAGAATACTGGAGTGGATTGCCATTTCCTTCTCCAGAGGATCTTCCTGACCCAGGGATTGAACCCAGGTCTCTCGCATTGGAGGCAGACGCTTTAACCTCTGAGCCACCAGGAAAGCAATGAGTAAATCCACTTGCCTTCACTGTTCAGAAAGACCTTGAAGGTCTGGGTAAATGCATTCCAGCAGCAACATGCTAATAGGCCATTTTCCGATTGCTTCCTGTCTTTAAATCTCCCAGATCCTGTCTGTACTTCACTGGAGCTAAAGAAGTATTAGTTAATACTCAATTTCAATTGAGGAAGAAGAACGGGAAAGACTAGAGATCTCTCCAAGAAAATTAGAGATACCAAGAGAACATTTCATGCAAAGGTAGGCACAATAAAGGACAGAAATGGTATGGACCTAACAACAGAAGCAGAAGATATTAAGAAGAGGTGTAACAGAAGAACTACACAAAAAAGATCTTCATGACCCAGATAACCACAATGGTGTGATGACTCACCTAGAGCCAGACATCTTAGAGTTCAAAGTCAAGTGGGCCTTAGGGAGTATCACTACAAACAAAGCTTAGTGGAAGTGATGGAATTCTAGCTGAGCTATTTCAAATCCTAAAGGATGATGCTGTGGAAGTGTTGCACTCAATATGCCAGCAAATATGGAAAACTCAGCAGTGGCCTAGGCTTGGAAAAGGTCAGTTTTCATTCCAATCCAGAAAAAGGCAATGCCAAAGAATGTTCAAACTACTGCACAATTGTACTTATCTCACACACTAGCAAATTAATGCTCAAAATTCTCCAAGCCAGGCTTCAATAGTATGTGAATTGAGAACTCCCAGATGTTTAAGCTGGATTTAGAAAAGGCAGAGGAACCAGAGATCAAATTGCCAACATTCAAAAAAGCAAGCGAGTTCCAGAAAAACATCCACTTCTGTTCATTGACTACATTAAGCCTTTGACTATGTGGATCATGACAAACTGTGGAAAATTCTTAAAGAGATGGAAATACCAGACCACCTGACCTGCCTCCTGAGAAATCTGTATGCAGGTCAAGAAGCAATAGTTAGAACCAGACATAGAACAACAGACTGGTTCCAAGTTGGAAAAGGAATATGTCAAAGCTGTATATTCCCCAGCTTATTTAACTTATACACAGAGTACATCATGCAAAATGCCAGGCTGTATGAAGCACAAGCTGGAATTAAGCCTGCCTGGAGAAATATCAATAACCTCAGATATGCAGATGATACCATCCTTATGCAGAAAGCAAAGAGGAACTAAAAAGCCTCTTGACGAAGGTGAAAGAGGAGAGTGAAAATGCTGGCTTAAAACTCAGCATTCAAAAAAACGGAGATCATAGCATCTGGTTGCATCACTTCATGGCAAATAGATGAGGATGGAAACAGTGACAGACTTTATTTTCTTGAGCTTGAAAATCACTGCAGATGGTGACTGTAGCCATGAAATTAAAAGATGACTGCTTTTTGGAAGAAAAGCTATGACCAGCCTAGACAATATATTAAAAAGCAGAGACATTACTTTGCTGACAAAGGTCTGTATAGTCAAAGCTATAGTTTTTCCAGAGTCACATATGGATGTGAGAGCTCGACCATAAAGAAGGCTGCATGCCAAAGAATTGATGCTTTTGAGCTGTGGTGTTGTAGAAGATTCTTGAGAGTCCCTTGGACCACAAGGAGATCAAACCAATCGATCCTAAAGGAAATCAATCCCGAATAATCATTAGAAGGACTGAAGTGCCAATCCTTTGGCCATCGGATGCAAAGAGCCGACTCATTAGAAAAGACCCTGATGCTGGGAAAGATTGAAGGCGGGAGAAGGGGATGACAGAGGATGAGATGGTTGGATGGCATCCCTGACTCGATGGACATGAGTTTGAGCAAGCTCCGGGAGATGGTGAAGGACAGGGAAGCCTGGCGAGCTGCAGTCCATGGAGCTGCAAAGAGTCAGCCATGACTGAGCGACTGAACAACAACATCATTTAGCCATCAGGACATGCAAACCAAAACCACAATGAGATACCATTTCCTACCCACAAGCCTGGCTACAATAAAAAAAAGACAAGTAATAACAAACACTGGAAATGTTGAAGAGAAACTGAATCTACATCTGCCACTGGTGGAGTGTAAGATGGTATATCTACTTTGAAAAATAGTTTGGCAGCTTCTCAAAAAATTAAAGATAGAGTTATTGTATGACCCAGCAATTTCACTCTTAGATATATACCCAAGAGAAGTGAAAACATATGTCCACACAAAAGCGTGTACATGAATGCTAACAGTGGCATCATTGACAAAAGTGAAAAAAAAAAAGGAAGCAATCCAAATGCCCACTAACCAGGTAAACAATGGAAAAATAAAATCTTGTTTATCTGTGCAATGGGACATTATTCAACAATGAAACAGAATGAAGTAGTGATACATGCTATTCCACAGATGAAATTTGAAAACTTAGCTAAGTGAAAGAAATGTCCAAGACACCCGCCTTGACCAAACTTCAGTTAGGCTCCTCTAAAGCCTCTCTTTTATTAAGCCTCATCTTAGTGCCCTGTCCTTAGACCTGCATAACCCAGTGTTAGACGGCTTCTGAGTCAGAATCCTCATCCTCAACGTACGATCACCTTCAATATCTGATCAAGTTCCTCACTCCCCACCATCCCGCATGTGGTATTTGGTCACTGTGGTCTGCCTTCAGACACTCCTGTTAGTTCAGTTTAGTAAGACACTTCCCTACCTTTGGTGGCTCCACTTGGTAATCTTCTCTCCACTAGTTCTCCCCAGCACCACCACAACCTGCTCCTTAGCTGTAAATCCCCACTGTCCAGGTTGTATTCAGAATTCAGCTTAGTTCAATACTCTTTTCCCCTATTACAATTGTTCTTGAATAAAAGCCAGTTTACTACTTTAACTATTATCTCTGGTTTCCTTTAAGATAAGTCAATCAGAAAAGATCACATAGTATATGATTCCACTTACATGAAATATCCCAAAATAGGTGAATCTATAAAGACAGAAAGTCGATTAGTTATTGCCTAGGGATAGGGTACATGGAAGGGGGAGGGGGTTAATGGAGAATTCACTAATGGGTACAGAGCTTCTTTTGGAGGGTGAGGAAAGTGTTCTAAAACTGATTCAACTCCAAGTGTATATTAAAAATCACTGAACTGTACACTTTAAAATGGATGAATTACATGGCATGTGGATCATATCTTAGTAAAGCTGTTTTTAAAAAAACACTGGTTATAATCTTTGGGTTATGAAAAAAGGAGAAAAATTCAAGTACTTTATGTGTAAGATTTTTAAAAATTAAAATAGGACAATATATTACATATGCATTCTGATTCCAAAAATACGAAATGCTATAAATAATATATACTATAGACTATAACAGTTTATAAAACATTTTTGGATCTTTATCTGATTGTGACAACTAGTAATTACAACTTCCATTCTAGAGCATGTACCAGTGGTTTGCTACGATATCTAATGACAGGCCTCTCCCACAAAATAGTAATAATTATTCCTACTTGACAAGTGAGGCAACAGGTTAAAAAAAAAGTAAGTGGCTTGCCCATAACTAATACATTGTAGAGCTCAAGTTTAATAGAACTTTCCATCTCTACATCCTAAGCTATACGCTCTGAATCAATATTTTTAGAGGTATGAGGGGAAAATGTGTTGATTCCAAAACTAAGGAAAACATCTAATTTCCATCTGTTTACTAAAACTAGAAATGAGACCATACTTAGTATAGGGCCTCGCATAAAATAAGCATCATAAATATCAGTTATCAGTATTATTACTATTATTCTCCAAATTTAGAAAAATTTCATCTCATTCATCCTTTCTGAACCTTTTGCAGGCTTTAGTACTAGCAATCATCCTCCTCCTGCCTAAAAATGTTATCTTCCTTGGTTCATGACACTATGATTTCCTAGTTATCTTTTACTCATCTGACAGCTCCTCAGTTTCTTAGATATGACACCAAAAACATGATCCATAAAGAAAACAAATAATAAACTGGACTTTATCAAAATTAGAAACATTTGTTCTCCAAAAGATATCATTAAGAAAATGAAAAGGTTGAGAAAAAATGTTTGTAAATCTTATATCTCATAAAGGAAGTATAACCAGCATGTGTCAGTTTTTATATATGTACATACATGTGTGAGTACATATTGCCTCATAATTCAATAAGAAGACAAACAACCCAATTAACAAGTGGGCAAATGATTTGAAATGACACTTCACCAGAGAGGACACATGAACAGCTAATAAGTAAAGATGCTCAACAATATTTGTCACTGAAAGTGTGAAAGTGATAGTCCCTCAGTCCTATCTGACTCTTTGCAACCCCATGAACGGTAGCCTGCCAGGCTCCTCTGTCCATGGAATTCTCCAGACAAGAATACTGGAATGGGTCACTAGGAAAATGCAAAATAAAGTGACAGTAATGATGCTTTTGAACTGTGGTGTTGGAGAAGACTCTTGAGAGTCCCTTGGACTGCAAGGAGATCCAACCACTCCATTCTGAAGGAGATCAACCCTGGGATTTCTTTGGAAGGAATGATGCTAAAGCTGAAACTCTAGTACTTTGGCCACCTCATGTGAAGAGTTGACTCATTGGAAAAGACTGGTGCTGGGGGGGATTGGGGGCAGGAGGAGAAGGGGACAACAGAGGATGAGATGGCTGGATGGCATCACTGACTCAATAGATGTGAGTCTGAGTGAACTCTGGGAGATGGTGATGAACAGGGAGGCCTGGCATGCTGTGATTCATGGGGTCGCAAAGAGTCAGACACGACTGAGCGACTGAACTGAACTGAACTGAACATACCATTACTAATTCATTAAAACAGCTATTGACAAAGACAATAACAACTGTCACCAAGGATATAGAGAATGCTCCTACCGTGCTGGTAGGAATGTAAATTGGTACAGCAGCTTTGGAAAACATTTGTCAGTTTCTTACAAAGTTAAGCATAAACTTACTATATCATCCAGCCATTCCACCCCTCCTATATACTTCAGAGAAACAAAACCATATGTCAATACATAGACTTTTATGTAAATGATCACAGCAGCTTATTCAGAGTAGCCCCAAACTGGAAATAATTCCCATTTCCATCATCTCTGGGAGATGGTGATGAACAGGGAGGCCTGGCATGCTGTGATTCATGGGGTCGCAAAGAGTCAGACACGACTGAGCGACTGAACTGAACTGAACTGAACATACCATTACTAATTCATTAAAACAGCTATTGACAAAGACAATAACAACTGTCACCAAGGATATAGAGAATGCTCCTACCGTGCTGGTAGGATGTAAATTGGTACAGCAGCTTTGGAAAACATTTGTCAGTTTCTTACAAAGTTAAGCATAAACTTACTATATCATCCAGCCATTCCACCCCTCCTATATACTTCAGAGAAACAAAACCATATGTCAATACATAGACTTTTATGTAAATGATCACAGCAGCTTATTCAGAGTAGCCCCAAACTGGAAATAATTCCCATTTCCATCATTGGTGACTAGATGAACATAATGTGGTATACAACAGAATCCCATTCAGCAACATAAAAGAGCAAATTTCTGATGTAGATAGATAGATATAGCTATCCACAAAGACATAAAGGAGTTTCAGAAACATACTAAGTGAAAGAAGTTAGACATAAAGATCACATATTTATATGATTCCACTTATATGAAATTTCTAGAAAAGGCAAAAATAGATACAGAAAGCAGATGAGAGGTTGCCTGGAGCTGGAGGCAGGATGGGGAGTGACTGCAAATGAGCACAAATGCACTTCTCAAGATGATGGGCATGCTCCAAAACTGGGATATGTTGATGGTTTCACAACTGCATAAATGGACGAAACACTATCAAACTGTACACTTACAGTGGGTGGGTTTTATGGTATGTAAATTAGACCTCAATAAAACTGTTATTTTTTTTTTACAAAGTTAGAACATTTTTACTATTACATGAACATTAATTATACTTTTATAAGTATTTTAAGGTCTAAAGTGACCAGAAGACTTCATTACTTGAAAAGACATAGAAAAGACAGAGAATTGTCTGTGATTTCATCCAAGGGGCAGGCAAGAAGTAGCCCTACGGAAGTCTAACTACAGTTCAGAATGAGGGGAGAGCGAGAAGGGAGCGGAAGTGATACTCAAAGAGCTTATAGTTGAGAATTTTCCAAAACCAGCTGAAGATTCATGACCTGCAACCAACTCCAAAATACATCTTCAGAAAACTTCTGAGAACCAAAGACAAAAAGAAAATCCTCTTAAGAGAAGCCAGAGATATAAATTCAAAAAGAGACAAAACTAAATTGTTAGGGACGCAGATCTACAGAGTATAACTTTTTAAAAAGCGAGGGATAATTTTAAAAGGTAAATATCCACTATTTCTAAAGAGGAATAAATAGATGCAATGGGGATGCAATGGGAAAGGGAAACACTGGAACCTCTTTGTATCAGCAGTGTTCAATTTCTTCACCTGAATGGTGGTTACCTGAGTTGCCTTATAAATATTCATTAAGCTGTGTACACATGATGTGTACTTTTCTATATATGTTTTATATTGCACAATAAAAGGATAAAAGCTTAAGTCATGCCTTTGTAAATATGTTTAATAGGACACTGATGACAAAGAGTACCAACTGGGGAAATGTTTTTCATGTAGGTGGTTTCATTAGAATCATCACAGTGTTATTTTGACCTCTACAAGCTTTCTCTCAAAACTCAATTAAGAAATTCGACCAACAGTATTTTCAAAATTAAAAGAACAGTTGGTGAGAAAAAAGTCATTACCAAATATAATTGCAGAACCAATAGAAATGTATGCTATAGATAAAGGATAATATTTTGTGTGGAGTGGGTAGCTAATTTATCTTTTCTGGCACTGAAATTTGTTCATTTCAGGGTCTGCCTAAGAGCTATTTATTTTTTTAAATCAAAACAGATTTCAATGCATTATACATTTTTGTTGTTGTTATTTGAGCTTGCATAATTAGTGTCTATTTTTTCTTAAACCAGCAGAAAACTGCTTTGTATAATAAACCTCCGGTTCCACATGTAAACACTCCATTTGAGCCTGTGACTCAGCACAGTTAGTGCCTTTTTCTTTTATTTCTCCAAGCCAGCCCCAGTCCTTGAGGTGTGCCCAGTTCTGAGTTTCTTCAGTTCCTATGACTCTGGGGATGAAGCCAAGCTTCCAATACTCAAGTTTTGGTTGGGGCAGGCAGACAGAAGGTAGAAGATGATAATATTTCAGGAGCTATGTCACAGAATTATTAGGAGACCCAAGTTTGATCCCTGGGTCGGGAAGATCCCCTGGAGAAGGAAATGGCAACCCACCCCAGTACTCCTGCCTGGAGAATCCCATGGAGGGGGGAGCCTGGTAGGCTACAGTCCATTGGGTTGTAAAGAGTCGGACATGACTGAGCGAATTCACTTTACATTACAAAAAGGGTCATAGGACCTGGAGAATTATCAGAAACCTTGATTTCCTTTGGAAACTGAATGTACCTTGAAAGTCAAGAAATAAGGAACTCATGGTTTTTCTCCTAGCCATGAATGAACATCAACTATAATTTAATGCAGCAAAGTCTTATTACTTCTACAAGCCCACCCTCTCCTCAAAGGAGAGTCGCTTTCATCAGGAAGAATATTCCTCCAGCATCCCCTGGTGGCTCAGACGGTAAAGAATCTGCCTGCAGTGTGCGGGACCTGGGTTTGATTCCTGGGTCAGAAAGATCCCTGGAAAAGAGAATAGCTACTCACTTCAGTATTCTTGCCTGGAGAATCCCATGGACAGAGGAACCTGGTGTGCTACAGTCCATGGAATTGCAAAGAGTTTGATCAACTGAGTGACTAACACGTTCACTTTCAAGCAGCGCCACTTGGTTAATTTGAATCTGCCTTCATTATATGAATAAGGATCTACTAAATTTCCTGAAATGTCCTCTTTAGTGCTTTGAGGAAACAAAAGGTGGTTTTTAAAACAATAATACACCAGACTTACAGGGAGTATAAGTCACAGGAGACACTACATGTTGTTTCCATGGTTCCCAAATGAAAGTTCTCGGATCTGTCCCCTTTGGGGACTGACTTTGCCAGTTCAAATCAAAACCACCCCTCACGCGATGATTGTGACCATTTAAATTTATGTTAAAAGGCTTTTTCCTTTTATGAAAATGAGGTTGATAAGAGACTATGGTGTTTTTAATGATCCTGTTTAGTTCCCTTAGTTATTGAAATATTATAGGTTTGTGAAATCTAACAGTCTGGAAACTGTACTTTTTAGAAGATCACTGTTTAATCCTATGTTGTTGCTGTTGTTTTTTCCACCAAATCACAACATTACAACCATCCAGTACCAACTGTCATTCTCTTTAACCAACACTATTGTATCAGATGCATTCAACCACCCTCTTCTTCCTAAAATGAACAGGCTTCAGTGGCCCAGACATCAACATCCCCTCCCACAAAAAAATCACCAAGCAGTTTTTCTCCTCTAATTGCTCCTCCATTGCTTTCCTTGTTGGCGATTCTATCTCACCAAACAAATAATTTTAAGTATGAGAATTCCTTAAGACATTTTCGTCCCCTCCCTCCTCATTTCTCCCATTCTCTCCCCCTTTCCTTCTTTCTCTCACCCCCTCCTTGTCTTTCTCTCACTAAACTGGGGTGGGAATACTTAGCCATGAAATCTGCCCTCTTAACACATTTAAAGGGCACAAGGCCTGCTCTTCTCTTTATTTCTACCCATTCCTTCTGGGGACTGCTCTCTTCAGAATTTCATCACACCTCCATGCTGATGACTTTCAACAGTTTAGATCTGAGAGCTTAAACCACCAGAGTTCCAACAGTCTATAAGCCACGTGCACCAACTCCAACTTTCCATCTTCCATAACGAACTCATTTTGCTCTCCAAGCTAGCTTAACCTCACAAATTTCCAGTTTTTCATCAAGCACTTTATTGACAACCCAAAACTCACTGTTCTTTTATCCCTCCTTCTCTTTTACCTTCTAAATCCGATCACTCCTCAAGTCCATTTTTCCAAAATTTCAACACAGAATTGGAGTAAAAAACAACCTAGGTTTTATTGCAGACTCTGCATTTACTAGCTATGAGAACTCTGGACAGATTACTTATCGTTTATAGACTGAATGTTCGTGTCTCCTTCCACTCCCACAAATTCATATGTTGAAGCCCTAACTCCTAAAGTGATAGCATTTGGATATGGGGCCTCAGGGAGGTAATTAAGGCTAGCTAAGTTCATGGGTGCAGGGTCCTCATGATAGGGTTAGCGCCCTTATAGGAGGAAGAGACACCACAGAGCTGGCTTGCTTTCTCTCCCGCTGAGGACACACAGAGGCATGACGGCCGCCTCTAAGCTGTGAGAAGAGGCCTGAGTTGCCAGCACCTTGATCGTGGATTCCCAGCTTCCAGAACCGTAAGAAGTAATTCTCGATTGCTTAGCCGTCCAGTCTATAGTGTTTTGTTATGGTTGCCCAAGGCAACTAAAACACGAGCCTTTCTAAACTGTGACCAGTAATGCCTAGCCTGCTGGAAAATATTAGTTTTCTTTTTTCCATCCCCATTACAACCAACTCAACCGAGGCCTCTATCTGCTCAAACGAGCCCCTATTCCTTACTCTACTTTATCCTGCATACCACGACCAGATTAATAGTCAAAGAATCAAATCAACATGTCATTCCAGTTCCTCAGAGCTGTGAACGGTTCTCCACTTAATTACTGAATAAAGTTTCAGCTCCTAGACCTAGCATTAAAGCATTTTGGACTACCTTTAATACTATCTGTTAATTTTCTCTCCAAAAAATACTTTGCTGCTACAGGATGGTTTTTACTCCTCCCTTTCAAACCTAGCTTTCTTGGACTGGAAGGTACTTAACCTCCCTTCTGTCTACCCAGATTCACTCCAAGATATCCCTCCTCCAGTAAATCTTATCTACTAATAGCTGCTCCAGAGACTCTGACTTCCAGTCTTCCATTCCTCATTTTGAGATCTTCCCTGGCTCAACTGCTTTATATAAGGATGTTATCACATCACATAAGAAAACAGGCTTCTGGGGAGCAAGAAGCTTGTTTTCTTGCTTTACATAACTTGCAGGTCATGTCATTTTTTCTTGTCTTACGTGACTTTTCTATATTCCTCAACACCCAGTACAATCACACATACACACACATACACACACACACACACACACACACACACACACACACATACACAGAGTCAGTTCTCAAGAAACACTATTGAATTAATGCAGTATGTCATCACTTGATCCAGAAACAGCTCACATTCTTTTTGTTTTTAGTTTTAAAATGTTTCAGATATATAGCAAATTCTAGAGAATAAAAGTAAGCACCCTGAGTTTTACACTGTCATGTTCACTTCTAAAATTTTAAGAAAATAATACTTCGCAGATGCTGCTGAAGTCTTTTGTACCTCCAACTGATGTCTTTCCAACCTCTTCCCCTACATGTATTTATTTAGATACGTGTCTTTGCCATGAATGCTTTAATACTTGGATTACTCATATATATGGCCACAGATGCTACTTTTCATGCTTTTTAATTTTCCATGAGTGTTATATCATGTTTGTCCAACTACCAACTGTTCTTTTCAACTCGTCATTAGATTTTGAGATTTATGCTGCTAAACTGAGATCTAGTTTAGTCATTTTACCACTCGACAATACTCCATTGTATGACTGTACCACAGTGTGTTTATATATCCCCATATTGGAGAACATTTGAGTTGTTTCCAACAGTTTGCTGTCACAGACAACACGGCAGTGAACATTCCCAAGAATGTGAGGCAGCCTATTTTCAAAGCAGCTAAACCCATGCATAGAGTCTGTAACTCCTCAACAATGGATCACATGTGTTCCCTAATTTTTAAACTTTCAAATAGTCTAATTAGACCCTTGGGCTGGTTCATAACATTCCATAGCTGACAAAACACAAAAACCAGGATCCAGTCTCCCAGTCTCAGTACAGCTGCTTATTCCATTTTCTTGATATTCACGCAAACTCTAAGTGTCAGTAATTACTATACCCCTCATTACTGATACATTACAGCTAATGCCATGAATTAAGGCAAATTGGAAGTGGTTGAAAGGTTGTTGTTGAATCAAGCAAAGACACCAGGATTCTTGGCCCCTCAGAGGAGAAGAATTCAATTCAGCGCCAGAAATGAGGCTTGATCACTCAAGCTTTTGGGTAATAAAGTTTTATTAAAGGATAAA
>SJYC01051991.1:0-12672 GCA_006408675.1 Madoqua kirkii
CTCTTAGAACACATCTTTCTCTAAACTTTCTTGCTGAAAGTTTGATATAAATACTCTTAGAATTTAAAAGAAAAGAAATGGTTACTATCAAAGTGATTACTTCTAATTAGATGGTCCTACTGCAGATCTGTGTTCACTCACTCACTAGTCCAATAATCTCAGGCAACTACTTACTAATGCTCATCTTGGACATGTGAAAATAAAGTTAATAATGATCTGCCTAATGGAGAAGACTGTTGAGAGTCCCTTGGACAGCAAAGGAGATCAAACCAGTCAATCCTAAAGGAAATCAGTCCTGGATACTCATTGGAAAGCCTGATGCTGAAGCTGAAGCTCCAATACTTTGGCCACCTGATGCAGAGAACCAACTTGTTGAAAAAGACCCTGATGCTGGGAAAGACTGAAAGAAAGTGAAAGTGAAGTCACCCAGTCGTGTCTGACTCTCTGCGACACGTGGACTGTAGCCCACCAGGCTCCTCCGTCCATGGGATTCTGGAGGCAAAAATACTGGAGTGGGTTGCCATTTCCTTCTCCACGGGAATCTTCCCAACCCAGGGATCGAGCATGGGTCTCCCGCACTGCAGGCAGACACTTTAACCTCTGGGCTACCAGGGAAAGACTGAGGGCAGGAGGAAAGGGGAGCAACAGAAAAGAAGATGCTTGGATGGCATCACCCACTCAATGGACATGAGTCTGAGTAAACTCGAGAAGATAGTGAAGGACAGAGGAGTCCATGGGGTCACAAGAGTCAGACACAACTTAGCAACTGAACAACAACAATAATCAAGTTGCTGAGAGTCTGTAATAATATCATAAATACAAAGAATCAGACAGACTATATGGCATGTAATAAGCACTCAGTAAATATTATATATTATTTATTTTATATGACTGATGTTTTATAGTATCTAAAGACCCCCTGCTCTTTCTTTCTGCATTATCTGGATTTCTTTTTGATGGCTGAACTATCTCTTATTTTCTCCTTTATTACTGTCAAGTACAGAGAATGTAAATATATGAGATTGCTGGGGAGAGTTGGCAGTCTTTTCATATTTACTCAGTGTGTTAGACGCAAATCTAATTTGGGGGTATCTTACTAAGAATATGATTTGTTATCTAAGTCTGTACCCAGTGGATGAGCCTGCTCAAGGTGCTTCTCCCACAGCTGGGTGTATTATGAATAATTTACTTAGTTTACTTCTGCTTGGATCTCATTTCTGTCTCTACATTTGCTTGCCATTTTCCCCCTTGGTTGTGATTATTACATTTTTTGATTGTACAAATATAAATATAAACTTGTATCCTTCTGTGAGCCTTGGATATATGCCACCTTGCATACTATACATAAGAATTCCCTGAAGTGATCAACGTTAAGATATGAATATTCTAGGAGAAAACAAACGAACAGAGAAAAATACCACAAATGCAAATGATGACTAAAGATACAAAGGAAAAACTGGAATATATATAAAACATGGATACATTAAAGTACTTCAGTAGAGAGACTAGGAACTAGTTCTTCTTCAGTGGGGCTTCCCAGGTGGCCCTAGTGGTAAAAAAAACAACAACAAAAAAATGGTTTGCCAATGCAGGAGACATAAGGGACTTAGTGGGTTCGATCCCTGGGTCAGGAAGATCCCCTGGAGGAGGCCATGGCAACCAACTCCAGTATTCTTGCCTGGAGCACGCCACTGGACAGAGGAGCCTGGTGAGCTACAGTTCATGGGGTTGCACAGAGTCGGATACAACTGAAGCAACTTAGCACATAGCACCTCTTCACTGATGACACAGTGAGAGGAAATAGATTTACAGTATACGGGAGGAGAAAGGGATGACAGAGGATGAGATGGCGGGATGGCATCACCAACGCCATGGACATGAGTTTGAGTAGGCTGAGGGAGTTCGTGATGGACAGGGAGGCCTGGCGTGCTGCATGGAGTCGCAAAAAGTCAGACATGACTGAGCAACTGAAATGAACTGAACACATTAAAACCAGTTTTAGGTTTTTATTTTGGATGAATTCCTAGTAGATTGGTTGCTTAAAATAGTTTAGTGAATAAAATTAATGTAAGAGAAACGATATAATAAATAGGAGAGTTAGGATTTGAATCCAGTTCTACTTTACGCAAAGTCCCTAGATATATCCATATCACACAGCATCTTTTGTAAGAGAGATAAAATAATTTTGTCACTTGGAGGTCTTTGAAAAATAGAATAAACTGATAATTCTGAGGCTTTGTGTGAAAAATGAATAGCCATTGAGTGGAGGATTTTTCTAATGTTAATTATAATTACATATTGTGGATAATAAAATATGTAAACTTTATTTAAACCATCCTTATATTAGCTTCATGCTGGTCTAACTTGAATCCTTCATTGCCAAGATCTAAGACTGCTTACGTACAATCCTTTCGGAAAAAGAGAGATTGCTTTCCATTCTCTGCTCAAGTAACCCAACCTCCCTATGCACTGCCGCTATTTACCATTCAAATGCTTTCACGACCTTACTGTCACCCATCCATTCAATATTTACTAAATTCCTACTATGTGCCAGACAGTAGTTTGGAAATATAGAATTTTTTTTAAGACAAAAGTCAGTGTCTTCCCTGATATTAGTTTCCAGTCACCCTCCATTCTCCATAGATTGTCAGAGTCTTGAGGACAATAACTTAAGATTCCTTTGTGTCCACCAGCAGCTGCTTACATGAAACTCCATAAAGAGGTGTACCTCAAAAGTTTCTCTGAATAAAGAGATTTCATGGAAAAGAATAATCTTGGAGCTAGAAAGAGCCTCAGAGCCTTTGTTTTGTTGTGTTGTATCATTGTAAAAGGGCTCCATTATAAAAATAGCTTTGGTAAATACAACATTAAATTTTTCTTCTTTTGGGGATTCATAATGCACATTAAGATACTAAAGATCCTTAGAATTCCTACGCTCAATAGTTTCCTAGAATTTCTAAACAACTTTTATCACAGAACTATTGGAGGAATAACATTTTAAGACCCTTTAATTCCTTGCTATTATTTTATTGAAATTAATATAATTTTTTTGCATTTATTTTTAAGATAAACACTGTTTAGTTCAGTGCAGTTCAGTCGCTCAGTCATGTTCAACTCTTTGTGACCCCATGAATCGCAGCACGCCAGGCCTCCCTATCCATCACCAACTCCCGGAGTTCACTCAGACTCACGTCCACCGAACTGGTGATGCCATCCAGCCATCTCATCCTCGGTCGTCCCCTTCTCCTCCTGCCCCCAATCCCTCCCAACATCACAGTCTTTCCCAATGAGTCAACTTTTCTCATGAGGTGGCCAAAGTACTGGAGTTTCAGCTTTAGCACCATTCCTTCCAAAGAAATCCCAGGGCTGATCTCCTTCAGAATGGACTGGTTGGATCTCCTTGCAGTCCAAGGGACTCTCAAGAGTCTTCTCCAACACCACAGTTCAAAAGCATCAGAGTTCACTCAGACTCACGTCCACCGAATTGGTGATGCCATCCAGCCATCTCATCCTCGGTCGTCCCCTTCTCCTCCTGCCCCCAATCCCTCCCAACATCACAGTCTTTCCCAATGAGTCAACTTTTCTCATGAGGTGGCCAAAGTACTGGAGTTTCAGCTTTAGCACCATTCCTTCCAAAGAAATCCCAGGGCTGATCTCCTTCAGAATGGACTGGTTGGATCCCCTTGCAGTCCAAGGGACTCTCAAGAGTCTTCTCCAACATCACAGTTCAAAAGCATCAATTCTTAGCCAATAAAGTTTTTAAAGTACCACCATCTCAGATACTTGTACAATTGACATTTGTATAAGAACAGTAATGTCATTTGATGAATTTATGGGTGAGAGATGGACAAGGCAACATTTCTTTTTTGCTCACACTACTTGTTGATGTTCTACTTTCTTAAGACCGTATGAGGCAGTAGTAGTCGTGAATAATCGTACAGCCCCAATTCCCTTTCATTTGCTTCCTGGTTCAACAGTTTCATCAACCCCTTCTTGACTATTCTCTTTTATGTAGGAAGAATTGTCTTCTCTTTATGTGCCCATGTTATGGGGTATTTCATCACCTCCCCAACACAACCTTTAGCTTTCGATGGATCAAGTGCTCATAAAGCAAAGCAGATTTAACACTTCTCAGATTACAAATGCATGACCATAAATGTAAAACAGCCCAGTACATAGAAAGTTTATGTCATAATTAGGAATAGAGAGCAAAGCTTTTTAAACCTATCCTCAATTATCTACAGTTCCTTCAAAGCAGAAGTCTGGATCCAGGCTTGGCAGAGAATTTTTCTAGCCAAATGATTATCAATATACACCTGCACTGTTAGAAGATGGCGTCGTGAAACAGCCCATTTTCTGCTCCTGCTCCATTTGGTATACCAGATGTTTTGGCTTTTTCGTTTGTTGAAGAATGAATTGAGTTCCCATGTGTCCTTTTAAAGAAATTATAGCTTTTAAAAATAAAACTCTCTTCCTAAATGGCAGTGGGCCATAGATAAAGACCAACATGTGCTGCAACTCAGAAAATCTGTTGTTGTGGTTTTTCTGATTTATTGGTAACATATTTATTATAGACTTTCTTGATTTTATTTCAGTTTTAAAGAAAGGGAGGATTAGAGCTGTTTCCTTAAGTTTCTAAGATATGGGGTACTAATAGAAATTGACTAACTTGATTTTGGTCAATCAGCTGGTCAGTGGCAATGCTGAGTTTAGAATTCTGAAATTCCTTTTCTGCTACTATGTCCATTTCACTGCACTTTAGTATAGGTCCTAACACACTGTACTTCTCATTTCTACCCTCACCAGCCCATTACTTCTGAATGTACAATTATGTTAATCATGCTTATTTTACTCAATGAACTAATCTCTTTTATTTCAACTGAAGAATTTCTTTTATGTTATTTTATTGCTCTTATTTCAACAAGCCCTCTGTTCTAAAAATGCAGTTTCTTCCTCCAGCAATAACATGGATATCAAGGAAGTGAGGTTTTATCTTAGTTCCATATTCTTCCCTCATCAGAGAAAAAAAGATAGAAAGTACATAAGATGAATAAATGCTGTTATGTACGGAACAAAGTATAAGGAAGGCTGGAAAGACTCTTGCAAGCAAGGCTCCCGATCAGGGCTGAATATTCTTGCAAACGAAATCTTCAGCCAAGAATCCTTTGACCCCGTGGAAAAGAACATTTCTTGCATACAAGGATGTTTCTCTGATTCTTCAAAAAGGAACAGACCCAGGGTCAAAATGGATTCTAAGTTGATAAGGCGGTTCCCCCAAACAAAGTCTTAGCTGCAGTCAATAAGTTAAGGTAAAGATTATCTCGCCTCGTGCCTGCGCACTGTATAGTCATTGAATCATAGTGTTTTGGCAACTTGCCCTGCTGATTGTTGTGCAAAAGATATAAAATAAGGCAGCTGCAAGAAGCAGCAGAACAAGAAGAATAAAGAAAAAGATTCAAACCACTCGGCAGTGTTGGTGTTTCATTCCGTCGCTAGCATATTAATTGTGAAAAACCTAGATAGGAACCACCCAAGTTACAAAGCCAAGGAGTAAATCTTGTACACACAGAGGAAGAAGCTGTCCGCTGAATGGCATTACTGACTCGATGGACGTGAGTCTGAGTGAACTCCGGGAGTTGGTGATGGATAGGGAGGCCTGGCGTGCTGCGATTCATGGGGTCGCAAAGAGTCGGACACGTCTGAGCGGTTGAACTGAACTGAACTGAACTGAACTGAGCTGAACTGAACTGAACTTGTATCTATGATGAGTGGATGCCTGTGCACACTCAGCATCGAATCTGCCGTTAGCTGGCCTTTTCACTATCATGAACTGCCATTCCTACTATGCCTATGAGCAATTCCATCTCCAAGTCTTTGATCAATATGACTTCTTGACTTCAAATGCTACCCTTAAGTACTCAATATTACTGCACTGGTGCTGTATAAACTTACTTAGAACAAAAATCTCTGTTTTATCTAAACTTTGACAGTATTTTATTTTTATCTCACCTAGAGCTTTTAATGAATAATTATTGACTTCTAACTCTCCTCTTACAATGCAACAAAATGTCTAATAACATAATCCAGATATCACAAGGTACACTTTGACTCTCCTTGAAGTGTCTAGCATGACTTAGATGTAGTCGAAGTTTAATGTTTAGTCGTTAGAAAGTAAAACTGTCTACTGTCACTATCTTACACTTAAAAAATAACAACATTTGGTGGTACTAGACAATGCAATTACAGAAGGGAAATAAATGCATGTAAAATGAAAAGATAGAAGAAATTTTAAGATTATTTTATGTAGGTAGAAAACCCAATAGAGGCAATTGAGAAACAAAAGTTACTTTGAAAAATCAATAGCCTTCTTATTATAAAACCAATAGTTAAAAAATATATAATGAATAGTTAAAAATATATAATGAATAAAGAAAATAAGAAGTGAAATGAAAAATGTTAGTCTCTCAGTTGTGTCTGACTGTTTGCTATCCCATGGACGATAGCCCACCACACTCCTCTGTCCATGGGATTTTCCAGGCATAGAATACTGGAGTGGGGTGCCGTACCTTTCTCCAGGGGAACTTTCCAACCCAGAGATCGAACCTGAGTCTGCATTTCAGGCAGATTCTTTGCCATCTGAGCCACCAGGGAAGCCCTAAAAAAATACAATAGAATATTATTCAACCGTGAGAAAGAAACCCTGCCATTTGTGATAACATGCGTGAACCTAAAGGGCATTATGCTAAGTGAAATGAACCAGGAAGAGAAAGAAAACCACCGCATGATCTCATCTGTCTGTAGAAACTCAAAAAAGTTGAACTCAGAGAGTAGAGCTGTGGTTGATGAGGGCTGGGGTGGAGTAAGTGTGGAGACACTGAGCAGATGCGGAGCATGGAGGCTGTAGTTAATAAAGGAGTATTGTCAACTTGAAAGCGGCCAAGAGAGGAGATCTTCAGGACTCAGGCAACTTTGTGATGTGAGGCATGTGTTAATTCACCTGACTTTGGTAATCATTTCACAGTGTATTTATACATCCAGTCATCAAGTCATGTGCCTTGTGCTCTGTGAGCTCAGTCAGTCATGTCCAACTCTTTGTGCCCCCATGGACTATAGCCCATCAGACTTCTCTGTCCAAGCAATTCTCCAGGCAAGAATACCAGAGTGGGTTGCCATTTCCTACTTCAGGGGATCTTCCCCACCCAGGGATCAAACCCACCTCTCCTGCACTGGTGGGTGTATTCTTCACCATTGCAGCACCTGGGAAGACTCATCAGCTGTGTTAAACATGCATGTTATTTATCAATTATACCCCAACAAAGCTGGAAAAGAAGTATTAACATAATGGAAGAAAAGGCTCAATTTGTAATAGTAGCAAAAATATAAAGTGTCTTGGTACAAATATAACAAAAATATGCAATTTCTATATACAAAACTATAATGAAACTTCTAGAATTATTGAGTAAATGAAGCATCTATTTCATCTTATGATGTAAGACTACATTATAACATAAATGATTCCCTGTAATTAATCTACCCAGGTAACAAAATTCAATAAAAATACCAAAATGGTATTTTTGTTACTACTTCAGCTATTCTAAAATAAACATTAAAAACATAAAATCTCCAAGAAAATTCTGTATACAGAGTGGATTAAAAGTGAGGATGAATTGATGATCTCCTTTGACGAGATTGATAGTTTAAGCTTTCTTGGAAATTACTTTTAGACCTACTTATAAATAATATTTTTCTCTAATCATAGTCTTGCTACTGGTTCACTGATTTTTGTCACCATAAATCCTTCCACTTATTTTAAACTTAAGAAAAAGGCCCTTCCTCACCTTTGAAGTTTTTACCGTGACATTGTTCAGCTATATTTTTACAACATGTCGTATCATCTTGTGCTGTACGATACCAATCAGGGACTTTGCTGATGAAGTATTTCCCTTGTTCAATTAGTTTGAAAGTTTATAATCTAAGATTAGTTAATTAATCTTTTCAGACTTTCATTCTAATCATAAGTCCACTCTAGAAATCAAGATATCATGCAATCAGAAGTACACCTCAAAGACATGCTCAGCATGAAATGTCTACAGTTAAGACCTCATCCGTAAATGGATTTTAGTAAGCCCAAGTTTTTCAAGGTGGTTTATGAATTGTACCACTCTAATATAAGCCATAGCATTTTTGATTATTCATTTTGTTAGCAAATAAATAGATTTGTCTTCATTCCTAGGTAGATTCAGTCTAAGCTCACTGATTATTCTTATATTTATCATCATCACTAGCTTTTTAAAGAACTGAAGTTCATGCTGACTAGGTATTGGGAGAATGGGAATGTCAGTGAAATGGACATTTATTCTAAGTGCCAAAAGGGACAATCATTTCCCTTGTTAATAAAAAATGCTTGTTTGTTTGTACAAGAAGAAGAGAGCAAGGGCTTTGGATTTACTTAAGCAGTTCAAACAATGTCCTGCACTTAATTTGAATCAATTTGAATTATCTTTTCATGATAAGAAAATCTGTTTACTGTCCTTTGCAAATTGATAAGGATAACTTTAAGCTTATATGAGCAATCAGCATACTGTGTTTTCAATTACCTTGCATTTTTACTTAGCTACCCTTTGAAATGTGCCACTAAAGGTTTTTTCCTCCAGTTCAAATTTGACTTCAGTGGGTGAAAAATCTTTCAGTAAAAATCCTTTGAATGAGAGTGAACATTTTTCTCCTGATGACTGTATGTTTAAAGCCTGATGTTACTTGAACACTGCTTTTGCATGCTGGCATTAAAATACTATCTCACACTATAATGTGGAGTGATCATCTCTCAAATTCTAGTTCAATATGTACAGTTTTGCTTTACTTATTTTTCATTTTAAGCCCCTTTTATGAGTAAGCACTGAGTTAGTTGCATCACAGATTTTACTAATATAATCCCTTCATAGCCCTAAGGCTTTAGGAATATTTATCCCATTTTACTGATAAAGAAACTGAGAAGCCTGGAGAAGTGTACTTGCTTTCCCAAGGTCATGTTGCTAACTTGGGTTAAAACCAGAATTTGAGCTTGCATCTATCTCATGCTAAAATCCATGTCTGTTTGTTCTCGTATGTGAATTGCCAAGAATTGACATCTTAGTTGACTTGCATTTCCATAAATATGTAATATGAAATATTGTCTTGCTTTTAAAGTAGATTAATATCTATACTTCTTGCAACCCCACAATTTTGGTTAATGCAAAGCAAGTTGACCTTGACACTCCAACCACCAGGAGAAAAGATCAAAGATAGTGGCTCAACCAAAAAAACTCCCCCAAAAAAGCATTTTGTCTCCGTGAAACTGCAGTCAGATGAACTGTGCCCTGACTCGCTCAGTTCATTGAACAGACTCCAGTATCTACTCTACACAGAGGGGCTGGAGTACCCTCAAGGTTGCTGTCATTTGGAATTTGAGGTCATACCACACTGCACACCTGCACGTCAACTTAACAGCCACCTTCTAGCTAGCTCCTGTGACATACTGAATATTAACAGAATATTGATATAGCAAAAACACTGTTGTGGGATTCATCATTTGGTAAATCCTCCACCGTCTGCAGTTTTACAGAGCCATTTAATTAGCAATTTTACAACCTCCTCTCCTCTCATTAAATTAATTAATAATTAAGTTCAAATATAGGCATCTTTAATGTCATAATTATATTTCAGTTTTATGGTCACTGGAGTTTAGCTCATTAGAGAAGGCACTCATAAACCATAGCCCTGTTTAGTGGCTGAAGCACATCTATGTCACCCAGCTGATACCAGTTGCTATTACATTTTCTCTATTTCTTTAGTAGCACTACCATTTTGTAGAAATTTCTGTCTCTGTCCTCTGTGAGCATAATCTAACATTTGTAGCAACAGCATCAACAAATGTGATGCAAAACAGGTAGGATGTGATGCTAGTAGCCCCCTTTGACTTTGTGATGTCTTCCTGGAATATTCTGTAACATTAGCTCTCACTGTGCTTTCTGATTGGATCAATTTCTCCCACATCCACATTTGGCATTAAGCACAGAATAACCATGTCAGAGACTCATGAGTGATGTCCTCTCATTGACTTTATGATTTACTAAGTCAGTAATGGCATTTCACACAATATGGTAGGCTGTACATTACTTTAGATGGAGTGGATTTATTTCAGTCATTATCACTGATTAAACCAGCTTAGTTGGAGAAGCAAAACAAAACTTGCCTTTGAAATTGTTCTTATTTAATTTCATTCGCCTTCGCATAACCCAGGACAGTGCTAATTATTCCTTGATGGAGCTCATATTTCTAATGTAATTCATATGTAAATTCTAAGTTGATTCATATGGGAATGTTTGTGTTCCTTGCCTCGTTTCAAGCAAGAACACAAACACAGCAGTAAAACTGTTTGGAAATGAAAACTTGCTGTTGCCATTTTTGACCTGGCTTTGATTCGCTTTGCTTTGTTGTTGCTATAATAAAGCTTAATCATTTCTGAAGCTTAAGATTTTAAACTGTACTTTAGGGGATGAAAGCAATATTTACACCTTTAAAGAATTTGGGGATATTTTGAAGGTGCAAATTGCATTCTCCCATGCTAACAAAAGCCTTACCATTTAAAGCTTTAAAGTTTTCCCTGAAAGAAGATAGTCTTAAGAATCTAAGTTCCTTAAAATGACAAACTTTATAAGCTATATTAAAGGTAAAGATAATAATTATTTTACTGTCTTGTTGGAAACAGGCTGTCATGAAGATGAAATAAGAATTGAGCAGATCTCAAATTAAAGGTTCTTTAAAAACAATTAATGATGGATTGTTATGAGTTTGAATAGTCCTTGGTGTTGTAACTGTAATCTTTGAAGAACTATGAGCTAAGATAATGCCATGCTTTAAAAAATCCACTAGAGTTAACCTGCGATGTTTGCCAAAACTATTAGATGCCGCAAGGTCAAAAACAGGTGGAAAGTCTATAGGCTGTTCTATTTAAAACACATACTCAATTACCAGTGCAAGTTAATACAAAGAGAAGATGTGTGTGTGTGTGTGTGTGTGTGACAGGCGTACCTGAAGACCCTGAGCAAGAAACTGAAAGTAGAAAAGACCATGAATTGTTACTGGACCAAACCGTGGGTCCACTGGCCCACTAAGCGAAGCCAATCTCTTGACCTCAGGTTGTGCTAAAGGAAAGTGCAACATTTATTGAACAGTGCCAGACAAGATGGGGCCCTGCTCAAAAGCCCTCAACTCCTTGAAGGTTTTCAGCAGCGTGTTTTTAGAGGCCAGGTAAGGGAGGGGGGTCCCAGGATAGGTGATCGGCTTGTGCATAATTCTCTGATCAGTGGATGGTGACATAACAGGGTGATGTTACAGGGGCTGACGCTACCAGTTCTCAGGCTCGAGTAAGACTCGGAAAACAGTGCTCTTGGTCTTCAAGTTGTTAATTTCTTCCACTGGGTGGGCATATTGGTATCTGTAAAACAACTCAGGAAATGTGCATCAGATACTATTATTTAGGCACTTTAGAGTGGATTAAAGCGGAAGATATGGGGGAGGGGTCTGTCTTGGGAAGGTCCCATGGGGTCCTACTGAGTTACAAAGTGACAGCGTGGCTGGTGAGGAGCTGACTATCAGTTCACCTGTCTTCCAGGGAAGCTTCAAGGCCAGAGATGTACAAAGGCTCTTTGCACTCTGCTAATTTGGCTTTTAGTTTACCAGGTCTGTGTGTGTGTGTGTGTGTGTGTGTGCACGCGTGCACCTGTACCTATTCTCTCCCCATTCTACAGTGACATTGGATTACATTTTCATGCCCAGCAAATTTTATATGTTGTATTTTAGACAAACATTTCACAAAGATGTTTCCAATATAATTAAACAAGAATAAGAAAATATCTAAGATGGAATGGCCTGAGATTAAAAAGTTAAACCACAACTAGACCTATTTTTCACTCCAACCATATTGCCCTTGACACTTTTTTAAAGTGAAAAAGTTGATTCCTGCTTCTCTGCCATCTCTCAAGTCATCCATAACACACTGCCTTGTGAAGTACTTCATACAAGTCAAGGAAGCTGCGATGTTTCAGTTAAGTAAAAACTGCTCACTGTAGAAAGGGCGTAGATAAATAATGGTGTATCTGTATTTGGCATCGGATCCTCTTTGCATTGCAGTCAGAAAGGACCTTTTCAGTCACAATTCCCTCACATAGACTGACTTTGTAATATCTAGGACATAATTACACTTGCATTCAATACGCGCACACACATACCCGCACCCATCACGCCCGCATCAGAGCTGTCCGAAACTATTTTCAATAATTGATTTGCCGTTTAATTGAACAGCATGACTGACTAACATAGCTCATTACTTTACTCATTAGTTAATTATCGAAGAAAGTAGGACAAGTCAATAAAATGGAAGGCTGTAAATTCCGATACTAATTAGCACCATTTCCTCAGAGACATATTTAAGGACAGATTGGCTACCTGAATGTCCTAGGACCTTGCAGATGAAGGAGAAAGGTAGATGTGCCATAAATCCAGATTACTGGAAAGAAAGACGAGTAGACAGTACGTAGACGTGGAGGCTTGTACTTAGCACCTGGGTAGGAAATCATTATTAGGAGAAAGGGGGCGCCTTCATTTAGTATTCTTCGAAAACAATCTGCAAAA